>JANJGK010006950.1:22500-33993 GCA_039081455.1 Macrobrachium rosenbergii
TCCTTCTTCCTCGATGAAGTAATCCTCAAGTGTTTCATATTTTCTACATATTCGTAGGATTACTTATTCTTTTTCATCAGTAGTAAAAGAGGAAGCCTGAAAATGATGAAAAAAGAACATTCGTATGAAATACAATGTCTAATATGGCACAAACTGCTGAAAACTGAATTTTATTTCTATTTTATAGTTTCACAAGAGTTCGTGATTTCTTTTATTAGTGTGTCACAATATAGTTTTAGAGAGCAGTTAAGGTAGTGATTAAAATAATTCAAACGAACCTTCAAAGTTTGTTAATCTGGAACAAATTCCGAAAAGCTTTATTCCAGCAATAAGGCCTAAACCAGTAGGCATTTGAGAAACGTGAATTTTGGCTACGAAGCCGAAACTAAAGTAGACTTCTATCATATCTTATGGCGAAATTTTCTAAGAAGGAGGCGTTTTTTAACCCGAAATCAAAGCTCGGAGATCTTCTAAAGATTTTTAAAGAGATTCTGCCAAGCTAGTGCAGCATCTCCTAAGTAAACGTGTTTTTATTGTAGTCGACTGTCAAGTCAATCATGCAAATACAAAACGATGCTTATGTATAGATGTCGTTCTACTTTCACTCAGTTACAAAATCTCAAGCTCTTATGAAAGTTTTCTCTTGAGTTATCATGCCTATAAAATATTCATCGTTGCTTGGAACACTAATTCTGACATCAGTACATTGATACACAATCCAGTTATTAGGAGGATGATATATTTTTTTAAATATCTTTTATAGAAATAAAACTCAGCCATGTTTAATGGAAGCACTGCTTCATACTTTATTACTCCGATTAAATGGAATGTCACAAAGGAGGTTGGTTTTTAGTAATCACGGCCCTGCAAAATACATTACTTCTTCATAGTAGTTAGGAAGTTGGCTCTCAAGCTATAATATTAGTTTTTAGATCATCGAACTGTTTACCAAATCCAGTGTTCTTAAAAATAACGGTATTTATATTATAAAAACGACAGAAAATCAAATGGACCTGTGGCCGCTGACTCTCCAGGTAATCAGGTTAAACGAGCGCCCGCACTGATCCACGGATAGCCAAGGCGGAAAATCGAACGCATAAAGTTCTCATAAATCTCCTGAATGCTTCCTTTAACCTCAAAAAAAAGAGGCAAAAAAATATAACTGCGTTAAATGAAGCAACATCAATATCAATATGATGCTAGCCATTGTGTGATGACATTGACAGGATGTAAGCAACATCTTAAGAATTTAGCAAATATTTTAGCTGAGTCTAACTCCACATGGATGTTTATTTCATTCCTGTACTTTAGAGGACAATGTTAATGAAAAGTCAACATGCCACATACGTACTGATTCATGAAAAATTTTAACAAGTGCAACTATTGGCTTTGGGTATAAAAATTACAATCAAAATTATTCTTTACATCTACCGAGGCATAAAAGAAAAGTTCCAGAATTGTATATGAGGGAAGAGGAAGAGTTGATGAGACTGTTTGTTAGGCCATGAAGTGCTTTTAAATGTATGGAAATCTCCTCTCAGGTATCTTATGAAACCTAAACTTTAAAAATTTCCATATTATGAAAATCGCTACCGGAGCTTAGCATTATTCAAGTTTTTTTTTTTTTTTTTGGGGGGGGCATGTTTCCTACACATATGAACAAAGATACAAATATATATATATATATATATATATATATATATATATATATATATATATATATATATATATATATATATATATATATATATATATATATAGATATATATATATATATATATATTTTTTTTTTTTTTTTATAAATATTACTGCTGTTCGCCCTCGTAACTTTGATTGCAAATAATATCAACCTGACCGAGACAGGGAAAAGATGTTGTCTATATAGGAGCGTCTTCAGTTCAAACCTTAACGTCCGTTGGAGAACGGGATAGGTAATTTAGGCCTTTCACCCATATAGGAAAATTTCCCTATCAGCCTTAAAAATAGGTGGTCCTAAGGTCCTTTTTTCCTTCTTTCCTGTCTCTCTTGGCGAGTGTTTTAACAGAACGTAGACGCCTAGGGCATGGCTGTAGGCCTGTTCTGACCTAGGCCGGTCAGGGAACGCGGGGGAGAGAAGATAGCCGCCGACGAGAGCAGACGTCTGGGAGGGTGGCTCTAACACCGCCTTTGTCTATTATTTTATTTTGTGAATGGTGGAGCAAGAAACACACACCCGAACTGCAGCACGTCCGTTGTAAATGCGCGCCAACGCTTCGTCTTTAAGGTAGAGTCTGTGTGCTGTTCGAAACTTCGTCCATTCTTTTAACCTCTTTTCTGTATTTCCAACTCTTTCCTTTGTTTTCTTCCTTCAGCCACCACTTATGGTATAACTGTTCACGAAGTCTAGATTAAGCCAAATTATTATATTGTTAGCTTCAACCCCGTTATTCCAGTAAAATACCTAGGTTCGGGTAAGCAAAACAGTTTTAAGTCTCGATGCTTTTGTATGCCTTGAGTTCGATGTTGGGAAGAACCGTTGCGTTTGAAATCTAAAATCATCTTAACGAGTAGAGATTCTGATATCGCGTCCGCAGTTGGAGGACGTTTATTATAAAGTCTTTATTCCTTGAATATTCTTGTTAAGGTTAATTACCCTTAACTGGCGACCTTTGGCTAATTAACGACTGTCTTTGAGGTTAACTTTTGGCTTCAAGTGGCAGATTACGTGCAATCTTGGTTTGCAGGGCCGTGAAAACTACGTAAATTGAACAATAACTGATCAACCAAGGCCCACACACGTAACAGTGGCGACCTTGCGTAGAATCTAAAGTAAATTTTAGAGAAAGAATCTGGAGAAAAGGAAATTAAAATTACATTAATTCCAAAGATAAAAGTCAGATATTGAATTCTTTCACTCTTCCAAACAAAGAACGAGGCATAATAATAAGCAGTAAAGAGAATCGTTATAATAACAGGTAGTGAGAATTAGCCGTAGGTAGGAAAGGGTGCGTCGAGAACAGAGTGAGTCACAAATTGTAACGTTTAAGACAAGGGCATTTTACCGCGTTTGGACCGTGAGCCAAGTCGTTCAAGTAACGAATACTAAGGCCGAGAAAAGCGGAGCCCATTTCATATACACAAAGTAATGTACTAATCGCGTCGGCAATTCCGATCGTTGTGGTTCATGTAGCGGGAATCAGTTAAAAACGTGTCAGTAAAATAGCAAACGAACGGAAATAGTAATTTTACAATAAAATGGTACGTTCAGCAATGTAAATTTACGCAGGCAGGCCAGCATTTCTCTTTTCATTCTTTTGTTTAATGTCCGGGTGAGGAATACGATAACAAAAGACACAAAGTTGTTTGGTAATTTAGTTTTCCACCCGTAACATAAAATGCTATGCATGATTGGTATATTTAAAGTAAAATCTGGATACCTGCATTTGTTTCGTTCGTTGTTTTGAATTTTTGTGCAAAAAAGAAAATACCTGCCGCGCGGTTGTTTTGAAATTGTTTGAACTAGAGGACCGGCCATTTTGGTGTTCCTTCGCGCCGCCCAAGGTTTTGAAATTTAGGCCTAACGGGACTTGGCCGCCATCTTAAAGACCTTGTTATTGTGACCTCGACTCTGCTCCCCGCCACTCTTGGGTCAATTTTTCTTTTCGTAGTAAACCCACCTCGCAATATCTTAGCTAGACAGACTTCGATAGACAAAACCAAAAGATAATTTAGGCAGGGAAAGATAGGCCTTAGTTAGGAGTAATAACATAACAAGTTCCTATACAAATACATGCTGTAAAAATCATATAAAAAGAATTTAAAATTGTACGCTAAAAGTCTTGCGACGTCGGCTCCCAGGAAAATTACGATAATAGAGCAATCCCTAAGGAAGCCAAGACGACGCATATATCTGAGTTTATTAAGATCCATGACATTGTGCATTTATAAGATCTTTGCTTTACATGTTCTCAAGCAGCAAGAAATTAGCTGATTGAAAATTTTCCTCTCTCTCTCTCTCTCCCTCTCTCTCGTCATTCAAGTAAGCATCCCTAACCTAAGTGTACGTGACCCTCTTCAAAGAAAGAACGGCCGACACTAGGCTAATTAATTCGAATACAGTAAACCAAATAAAAGAAACACCTCTGTCCCACAATAGATGAGGACAATTTAAGAGTAATTACAATACAGTGATAAACTGTCTGTCACGAGTGAGGCCTGCTATCCAGACCGAAGCAAACAGTAGTTTTTCACCCTCTGAAAGAAGAAGGGGTCAGCACTGGGTACTGGGACCAGCCACTCACGAGGATCTTTAAAGAAAAAACCCAAATTCACTTTATTCCACAGTGCCAATAATTTGCTGCACTGTCATCACTCGAATAGCTTACTTCTCTCTCTCTCTCTCTCTCTTTTACCTTCCCTTTCTCTCTCATTCGATTGTCACACTCTGCAGGGGGTGTAGAGTGCCTTTCCTCCCATATAGCCTAGTTGGACTCCAGTAGAGGGTCCCTAGGAACACACAGTGGCACCATAAGTGCCACTAACCAAGCATATAGAAAAATAAATAAATGAAAACAAAAAGGGAACACAGAAGAGAAAGTTCTTCTGGGACCTAACCTGCACCAGTGCCTAGGGATACTGAGTGCCACCAGTGTGACCTGTACACGGCACACCCAAACTACAGTGCCACCTTTTGAAAGGGTGCCACGTCATTTGAAGAGACACTTCCTCGCTGCCCAAGTACGCCCAGTCGACCCGGTTAGACGCCCTTCCCAACCAGAACCATGGCAGCAGAGCATTATAAAACCTTCCTGGGGCTGGGGACAGCGGCAGGTCTCACCGGCTCGGAACTTACCACCTGGGTTAAGGAGCAAGTGGACGACTTGGCCAAGCGGGAGAAGGAAGAAAGACTCGAGCAGAGGAAGTATGAAGCCGAGCAGAGGATGTATGAAGCCGAGCAAAGGCAATTAGAAGAGGAAAGAGAAGAAAGAAGAAGACGGCATGAGTTAGCCTGCAAGGAAAGTGAGCTAGCCTGCAAGGAGAAAGAGCTCGAGCTGGAAAGAGCCAAAATGGAGAATGCCGAAGCGATGGCTAGACAGCAAGCCTCCAGTCCTACACCTGCTGCATCAAACGCTCCAATTTCGAGCATCAATTCCCTAGTCCCCAAGTGGACTGAGGACGAGCCAGAAGCATGGCTGGAGGAGATCGAGGCTCTTTTCGATAACTACAGCACCACGGAGACGGAGAGAGCCTTAATACTAGCCAAGCATATGGAGGGAAAAGCCAAGGCAGCGCTTCGCTCACTGGAGAAGAGCCAGAGAGGCAACATGGTAGAAGTTCATAGAGTCATTACAAAGGCCTACGAGATAACCCCAGAAAAATGGAGACAACGGTTCCGAGGTCTTGCCAAGGAAGTCGGCTGGTTTTGGACGGAATGGGCATGTCACAAAACCCAGTCCGGTACGTGCTGGTTCGACTCCTTGGCCTGCACGACGTTTGAGGATCTTTTCAATCGGACCATGCTAGAAGACCTTTTCCAATGTGTGCCTGGGCCCCTTGCTGTATATCTTAACGATAAACAGCCCTCCACACTTATGGAAGCTGGTCGCATGGCTGATTCGTGGGAAACCTTCAATCAGTCTCATAGCACCTCGCAGAAGCGAATCGTTCCCCAGGCCTACCTCTCAAACTCCACTCGCCCGGAGAATGGACTGCCTAGCAAGACCCTGTGCAACTATTGCAAGAAGGGGGGCCACGCTGAAGCTGAGTGCCGATACAAACTCGGCACTAATAAGCAGCCTAACCCTACCAGCCAGAACTCCGCTCCCGATTCATCCGCTCAGCCCTCTCCTCCAACAGTTACTGCAGGCCACCGAGCCCATCCAAAAGGCCCGTGCAAATCCTGTGGGGCTGCTAGCCACTACAATGCTGGATCTCCAGCCTGTCCACATCATGTCCCCACCACCAAATTTGTCAACGTAATCAGCACTTCATTTTCTGCTGCTGGTCCGCACTGGATCCTTTACCCCGAGAGACTGGGAACCCAGTTCATCTCGGTGGCCCCTCTTCAGAGCACTAGCCTGCCAGTGACCCTTCCGGTCACCGTAGACACTGCGGCAGACATTAGCCTGATCACTAGGGCCCAAGTGCCAGCCGGTGCCATGGTTGATAAAGAAACCCGGTGGGAAATGAAGTGGATAGAGGGCCACACCATTACCGTTCCTACTGTCCAACTCCAGGTTAGGACACCTTGGGGCACGATACCCCACTTATAGAATCTAGTAATCTTAGCGGACAACATACTACAAACCTTTTCAAAAAACAGAGGGAAGAAACAATCAAGATCTTTTCCACCCCAGCTATCAAGATTATAAAAAATGTTCTTAACATTCCTAAAGTGAAATGCAAATTCTGTAATAGGTTCAGGATGACAATTATCAGGGAGAGGGACATCCTCAGCTGAGTATTTAGCTTCAACACCTCAATGAAGTAGTTCAGCCTTTTCCTTAGGGCCAGTATTCAATCTACCGTCATCCATTAGTAGTGGTGGAATTGAAGACAAGTCTGACCCAATGAGAGATGATGCCAGTTTGGTATACCATAGATGAGGCTGAGTAATTCCTTCAAGTTTCCTCTTCAAGGAATTAAAGAATTACTGTAACTTCGCTCAGCTATATGGTAAATTCTATTCGCAGCACTGCGGGACTCGACGAAAAAGATGTATTTTCATGTAAACAATTTCGTCTCCATGTGTTGAATTTGGTCTGTTTGTCATGGTAAGCTCTTCTACATGTAACTTGAAACCATGGCTGGTCATTTGTCCTGAATTTGATGACACCCTACTAAAATAGCCATCAGCATTTCATTTAACCTCTTCTTGGGATCTAGATCTGATTTAACATCTGGAATATTAAGTGCCAGACAAGCATCAACAATGCAGCGATAGATTTCAGGAAGACCATTTTGCCAATGGTGACATTAGAAATATGCTGATTGAGAGATATGTCCACCTCACTGACAAAATGATTGGAAGTGCCTATATAGTCGCAGACATTGGACTGGACAATAGCTAGAACATCTGTGAATATGAGGTCTAATCTATTACCAGAAATATGTGTGGGTTCCTTAATTGGCTGGACAAAATCAGGGGATACACAGAACTCAAGATCAAACCGGTCACGTTGATCTATGGATTTTGAATTAGGCCACTCACTGCGCTTTGCATTGCAGTATCCACAAATAACGATGAGCAACCAAAGCAGCTATGGGCCATCTGGAAAGAGAAGCAGTTAGCGTCTCAGCAAATGGCACTTTGTATAACTATCTGCTCTTCTAATCCACCTGGTTACTTGGTGTTCCCTCTTGTGGCAACTGTCTTTTAATATAGGAAGGTGGTTGAAAATTCTTCACCACCCAGCTTTGAGGTTTCTCCCAAGTGACAGGCCACTCGTCATTGAAAATGCCCATAGAAGCTTTAAATATAGAAGCTCAGAAACATCCACAGTCGAAGCGGAGATCGTGGACTGACCTAGATCAAATAGGGCTTTGTTGGCATGTAAAAGAATACATACCTCGTAAGAGAGAGAGAGAGAGAGAGAGAGAGAGAGAGAGAGAGAGAGAGAGAGAGAGAGAGAGAGAGAGAGATGTATGAAGAACCCCCTTTGGGTAAAGATGTACTCAGCTTCCAGAAGAAGTGAGAAATAGTGAAAAATTAGTTGTTCTGCTTGAATTAGGTTAAGTGCCAGATGGATGAAAAGACTGAAGCTGGAGGAATATAACTTTCAAAATATTATTGTACTTTCTTTGTCATAATATATCAAGAAGTTGATACATGTGTGGTAAGTGGTGCGTAATATTTTAAATTTTTTGCATTGTTACCGATTTACATCGTTTGAGGTATCATGTGTGATGGCTGCTACAAGTAGTTTTTTTTTTTTTTTTTTTTTACTGGGTGTTTGATGTGGAACTTCTTAAAATCCCGTTTTTTAAATTTTAGTAAAGTCGTTAATACTAATTACTGGATTCATTTGGTGCACTGGTATGATGGGTTCAAGCTTTGAAGTTATAGATACAACAATAGTTGTCGTGTCACTGCTCTCAAGTTGTCTGCTTTTTCATGTGGAACGCTAGTCAACAGTAGAAACCTAATTTCTGGGTAAAGTCTGTTGGAAGGCTGTTGACCAATCACATGACCTTCATAATAAAAACGTGTTCGAAGAGGGAAGAGAAGGTTAGATTGGAATAACAGAAGTCTTTAGACCTAGAATATGCAGATGATGTTCTTTTAACCAACAAAAAACAACAAGATTTACAAAGCTTGGTTAATAGAAAGCTTCAGTGTCTATGAGAGAAGTTGCTCAAGAGAAAACTAAGAAAATAGTGTACATGAACTGACACAAATAACAAAGGATAGAAGAAGAATTATAAGGTTGAATCTTTAAAACATTTAGGAACACCGACATCCTGATTTAAATTCTATAGAGTTGCATTTTATTGAAAGACTACAAAATGGAAATCAGACAATGGGCATGGGTGGGGCGAGAAATAAGATTTAGAAATGAAATAGAATGAAAATGCTTACGGAACTCATATTATACATAAGTCTCTTGGGATCATGATATGGCAGTAAAACTTATCTAAAAGATTTTGTTGATTTACGAATAACGCTTTAAGAAGAAAATATTCTACATCAAGTGCCAGGACGAAGTGGAAAATGATATAATAAGGGACATCCCAAAGTTCCATATAGAGATGAGGTAATGATGAAGGAAAGAAGGACATTCCTCCGCGCCACACCGAGGAGCAAGGCAGTGACAGTGTCAGCTGAGCTCCACTGGCCACCAAAAACGAAATCGGAGAATGGAAGACATGTAGAGCAACATAGACGACAAAGTGATATCCAGTCATCAGTTCAACCTTTGACATGTCCAGATGTCTTATCGCGTCCATTTCATTGTGGACATCCAGAATAAAACGGTAAGTTTTATGTTGAGAAATCAGGCTTCTTTCTTTTAGCGGGAGTGAGGATTCTTAGAGATGCCTTCAATACAGGACCCTCAATTCCCATGACGAACAGTTCAAGTATTTCTTAGTTTAAATGAAAATAATACATTGATAGGTAGACTAACTAAACCTGAGACACAATTGCCCTAAGACATATTTAATATGCTCTTGACTGAAAAGTTAAATATTTAAATAAGCACTAAAAAGAAAAACGGTGAGCTAGTAGGAAACAAGCGTTCATCGATAACTAAACTGATAGTGGACATGGCACCCGATAATTCCTTTGTTATTTGAGCAACAGTATATTAGTTTTTTTTGTAAATTATTGCTCTACATATCATGAATATTAAGAGAGAGGTGCATCGAAACATCACTATGCTGCACTATAAATACAAAGCGCTTTCATGAATTTGACTTTAAATTTGTAAAGTTATACTGCATTAACTCACTGCTGAATAATTTGCTTAAAGATATTGCAAATGGAAGATATATTCCCGGGACGAACAATGAAAGTCAATACATGAGCGACCACCAAATGATTAGGGTGCAACAGCAAGTAAAAGTCAAGTACCTTGAATTTATGATCTTGAAGAGTGAATGAACAAGGTTATATACTGGAAAATATCTGACAGAAAGTTATTACCATTATCATTCTTGATAATGAATCTAAAAGGCTACATTTTTGCGAAGCATTTGCAGCTGAAAAACAAACAGATGCAAATTCTGTCTATCGACGCGGTTGTCATTGAAGTGAGATTTTCTTTTCCATTACGCCAAAAATGAGAAAATGATAATAGTAATAAAAGTTTTTTAAGCGTAAGTTTCCATTAACAAAAAGGAAAATCCTTTTTCTCGCTCCCTTCAAAATGGAGAAAGAGAACGACTGTAGATTTGCTCTCCATTTGGAAGGGTTTGCGTTTCTCTATAACGTCATAATTATTGAGATCTCATTAAACATCCCCTCCATTGAAAATCAATCACACATATAAACTGGATGATGAGTCTCTCTCATAGTTTTATTTACATATTTCTTTTACTGTCAAAAGATTCTTCAAATCCTGACGTTCTCTGTGGGATCAGAGAAGGCGAGAATAATGGGTGTGGTAATGACCTCTGTCATGAGAGTTGTAATAACAGTAATAATCACTTGATGGAAGAATCGGGTTATTTCTGCTTGGTTTTGTTTTCTTCGACAGCAATAATTTCGAAAACCATCGGTCATTTTTCAACGTTATTGCACCAAAACAGAAATACTGGAAGTCCTTATGTCTTCATGTTTTACTTTTAATCATATTGCGTCATATTGTAAGGCAGTAATGCCTCTCTCGACTGCATGATATCAATATCAGAAAAGAGCGACTACATGTTCAATGACCCCACAGTTACCCCCACCATTAACTAGTCTTTACCGACCCTCGCTAGACGCTAACACACTCGGCCAGTTGATGAGCCTTTCGGGGCATTTTTACTCTCTGACACTTTAGCTACCTCCTCCTTCCCATGATGTTGCGTATGAGTGAGTATTATTTCTTATAGATATAGACCTGAATTTCCTTAAGTCCACTAAGACTTTGTCTCACTTGTAAAAAATGCCACTTTCAATACACCTGCATATCAAATACTAGGAACGAAGTTGGTAGAAAGATGCTTGAATGTGTTGGCAAACGTGTTTGTCTGCTTCATTGCGCAACTCTTGCTTTTGGCAACAGCACTTCAGCCTGCTCTGTTTGGACCATAAATTTTAATAGAACATTTGCTTGTATGGCCAATAGTGCTACACATGAGGTAGTGAATATAAACGGGATCTGAATACCGACCGAGTCTAATGCTCTGGTATGGGATTAGATAGTAGAGTGATGTGACTATCAATGATGCACTGGGCACATTTATTACCAGGAGGTAATAGGACTTCATAAACATCAGGTGAGCGAGTTCAAGAGTCGAAAATGGACTAGATTCTTAGCATCGGCATGAACAATTATGTATACAGGTCAGAGAGCGACAGTGAAAGGAATTTCAAAACAGATCTAGTATCTTCATAAAATGTCAGAGGGAACATAAAACAATACTTATATAAAAACAAAGTTAAATTTGAAAGCAAAGAAAGAAATGGTAAAAGAGCTTAGAGCATCCAGAGAGAGAGAGAGAGAGAGAGAGAGAGAGAGAGAGAGAGAGAGAGAGAGAGAGAGAGAGAGAGAGAGAGAGAGAGAGAAGGTTGGTATGAAAAAATATAGGCTTGTATATTACAGTCTGATATTATAAGGTCTTTATACTCTTAGATCAGTTGTACATTACACTTTAGAATCTATTGAAAATTTATATCACAGAAAAGTACTGGTAACATTTTCATATGAACATTTTCATTTTTATTTTGTAAGAAGTGAACTAAATCTACTTACAAAAAAATAGAGCATGCTTAGTGGATGTGCAAGTGGCACTCATCAGAAAAGCTGAAAACGTGAAATGTTCTAAATTCTGTGGAGAGCATTTTGAAAGCAGTCAGTTCAGTGATGC
>JANJGK010006951.1:0-12500 GCA_039081455.1 Macrobrachium rosenbergii
TCAGAGGTTCTAGAATAAAAAAACAAAAAGCATTCACAATTGTATATTTTTGAGTGTGTGTATGTATATATGTATATATATATCTATATATATATATATATATATATATATATATATATATATATATATATATATATATATATATATATAATATATATATATATATATATATATATATATATATATATATATATATATATATATATATATTATATATATATATATATATATATATATATATATATATATATATATAATATATATATATATATATATATATATGCATACAGTATATACTGTATATATATATAATATATATAATTGTATATATATGTTATATATAGAAATTAATAAATTAATATATATTACACACACACACACACACACACACACACACACACACACACATATATATATATATATATATATATATATATATATATATATATATATATATATGTAGATATGTTTATTACATATGAATACAATATTATATAATATATATATATATATATATATATATATAATATATATATATATATATATATATATATATATATATATATATATATATATATGTGTGTGTGTGGTGTGTGTGTGTGTGTGTGTGTGTGTGTGTGTGTAGGTATATATATGTACAGTATAGATGCATATATATACAGTAAACACCCCCGTATTCGTGTTCTCACAATTCTCGGACTCACCACATATATGGAAATTTTAGGTAACATGTAAATCAAGAGAGAGAGCACATTTCTATTCATTTGAGTATATTGAAAACTTAAGTGCTTATTTATTATATGACAAAATAGTTTTTGTGCTAAAATCAACCTTCTAATCGTCATTGTTGTATACTTATCACAAAATAACCATAATTTTTTTTTTTTTGCTGTTTTCTCAAACTTAGTTTTTTAAAAAATAAAAGTTTATAATTCCAAGAAGACAGAACCAAGTTTGATGAAACTTTTACAGAGTGTTTTATACCTGTCTATCTTGATTTTGTACGTGGGAAATTAATTTTTTAGTGAAACTTTTTTTGGTATTATTTTTATAATGTTTTAAAATCTTTTTATCAAATGCAAAAAGAAAATTAACTAAGAAGTAGAATTTCTAAATTTTCCATGACAAACATGTTCATTACTAGTTGAAGAATGATTGGTAAAAATTTGAAGCAAATCCCTTACTTTATAATGGGGCCTTATGGAGTCATCGCTCCCCTTAAAGTATAGGCAGACAATGTAAATTGTTCACCTGAGAAGGGAGTTAGGTGAGAAACCCAGGTATTACTTTCAAGCTTAAGAGACTACCGGCCGACGGGTGGGGAATTTTAGCTCACAGAGAGGCCATGAATAAGGGATAGGTTTCGCTAGTACAGGCCTTAGAAATACTGTTCCTACAGCTTAATCTCCTTTGACCTGTGTACCGGTGAGTTTATTGTCCTTTTCAGAGTAGATCTGTGTCCAAACCCAAAGTCGGCTTGGGTGGGAGGTACCTTAAGCAAGCAACCAAAAGCCACCAACACATCATGATTCTCAGCACAGACATCCTCCTAGCAGGATGTACTCAGGTCTCTCTCTGAGCCTGCTTTGTCTCTCCCCCTTTGTCCTCAACACATGGGAGAAATTGTTATTCCAAATGGACAAAGGAATCTTAATGAAACTGATCATGGCATTATCTCACCTAGCAGTAAGTCTGATTGTGACAATTGCTCCCATGCAACTGATCATGGCATTATCTCACCCAACAGTAAGTCTGACTGTGACAGTTGCTCCCACTTCTCTTTCCCTTCAACTGAAACTCATTTTCCTTGTTCAAATTTTCATCTCTTAAACAGTTCCTGACTAAGAACTCCTAGTAAAGTATATCCAATTTATGAGGTCATATACTAAGTGGATTCATTGCTGTCTAGGGAAATCACATAACTTATCCTCCATAGTGTTAAAAGTACTATTATTGATATAAGATCATCCCTTGTGATTAAGTATGACGATTGAGAGTTTCTGTAGTGCAAGATTGTTATCTGGATAGGGTCTTTTCAGGAGAGTGCAGACCTTGAGCCTGGACATTTCCTCTTGCTTTTAGAAGAATGTGAAGCATATTAGATCTGTTTTGATCATTTCTATTTAGCCCTGAGGCATTTTGTCTTGACCAAGACTAATATTTTGAGCTGCTGTTAGCTCCTGTAAATAATCGATTTCCTTTTATTTTACTTTGTTGTTGAATTAATTTTCCAGTAAGTTATTTGATTTAATCCTTGTGGTTATGCAATAAACCTCTATTTTGTAAGAACCAGTTTCAGCTGGCGACCTAATCTATTCAGTACCTGTCCTTTAGACTTTATTTTGGGCCTTAAATGGCAGGATTATGTGGGTCTTAGGTGAAGCAAGGTGATATAGCCAAAAATCCAACTAAAGAAGTATTAAACTGATTAACCGACCGACACACGTAACTATATATATATGTGTGTGTGTGTAGATTCATTAAAAGCTGGAGCCACTTGGATATATCTGGATTTAAAGGCCAAACAATAAAATACCCAAAATATGATTTTATCGTTTTGGGAGATTTTCCTTCCTTTTTGTAATACCAAAATCTTCGTGACTCCCATTGAAAGGTTTTTTCTAAGCCTAAGGACAATCATCTCGCCAGGCAAGAGGAAAGAGTGTTGTGGCAAGAATAAAACAAACGAACCAAGCAAAGTGCCAAGTGTGTTTCGTACTCAAAGGCTAGATTACTTTTCGACGGTGGTAAGGTTGTCGGCGACACAGGGGATAGGCCTACATGCTAACAAACCTTTTTAACCTAACCCAACGTAGGTAATTTGCATCCTCTATGATTGTAGGGGGTCCGAGGCCCTGCTAATTTTGCTTAACACTTATGGCAGTAGGACCTAAAACTAAAAGGATCACTTAATCTAACCTGACTCAGAGCGCGGCCTTCTTTCTTAACCCCCTTTTGCCAACCTCACTTAGTGCTTTCGTTCACTTTTTCAGAACTGGTCGATTAAGTATGTGTTTTATTATTCTTTTATGCTATGCTTTGGAATATTGAGTTACGTTTTGTTTGCCCTTGTTACTGTGATAAACTCTTTTAAATGAAGTTTTCTCTTTCCTTCTACCGCTTTTTCTCATGTTCCTCAGATCTAGATTACACAAAGGGTCGAATTGTTCATCCTGTTGATTATAGCTAAAAAAATCTTAGAAAAGTGCGGGCACCTCGCTAAATCATTTCAGAATCTTACTGAGTACCTCTTATTGTTTGAATGAATCTTCTGTTTGTTTACGGTTATATAAATACATACGCATATACTTACAAACTAATACTGATAGACAGATAAAAAGGTAGACGGATGGTGAGTAAGAGGAACGAACTTCAGAAGTTGAACTTGCACATAAACTTCGCTAATGAGGCATCATGCGTCTCCGGGAAGATTATGCTCGGATCCCCAACTTTTGTTCGCTGGAACACGGCACTTTTATTCTGGCGACATTTGGAGACGGTTCATTATCGTTAACCTCACGTTTCTCCCTAAGGCAAGACAGCCATTCTTTAAACAAAAGGTAGGCTAGGCGGTGGTGTCTTCTGTTTCATTAATTTTTGTTGTCATTTTCTTGATAAGTAGATAATTTGTCTCAATGTTGTTCTGATATCTCGGTACAGAATTGCCAGTGACTTCATTGGATCTATCTACGCGTAATGGAAAATTGAAATTAGGAATTGCTTCCTGCAATTACTACTATTATCAAAATAGCTTTACCGGACCACTGAGCTGATTATCAGCTCAAGCAATGTCAGTACTAACATTTGGAAGAGGATTTGCAAATTCCTCAACCAGGATATAAAGCTGTTAGAACTCTGAAACAGGATAAATCCAATTCGAATACAATGTTATTCTAACAAGCAGTCTACCAATAACTCAAAAATGAAACCCAGAGCCTGTTCCCTCTGAAAATACGCTGTGACAAGGGAGATGAAAGTTAGAGGCCCAGTTTCTTCTTTCAGTTCACTTTTTTCTCTCCATTTCTCTTTCTTATTGATTAATTGAGACTTTATAAAAGTTTAATTGGACGCCATGCTTGTTAACGTCATGAAGGTAATATCTAAGACGTGAATAACGTGAGCAGCATTCTGAATGTTACCTTTTCAGAACCCGTAACAAGTTTACAGGCTTCCAACTCTCAGAAAATTTCAAGTCATGTTATTTGCAAATTATTGAAATGATGAGACGACTGTCAACCTACCCTGATGCTGTTGCAAACAATTAACGTAGCTTCCACACTGAAGGTGGCAAGCCTCTTCACAAGATTTGAACTAGCTGGGAATAAAAATTCCTTAATTATTCAAAAGGTTCATGTATTCATGTGGAATAAGCCTTACTGGACATTAAATTCCACAGCTGTTGTACACAGAATTGGATACCCAGATTAATAATAGTGAAAAACAGAGTGAAATAATTGGCACGTAAATTAACATCAGTCAACAATCTCTCATAAAGGAACTATGTTATGAAGATGATTGGCCTTTACTGACCCAAGCAAATAATGGCCAAAATCTTTAGATTCTGAACCCGAGAAGTCGGTGGCAGGTTCTTTCTCAAGCATTGCTTTGAAATGACTCTGTTGCCCTCCCTTTGAACTCCTGGGTAATAGTTCCTCGTTGGACGAGTCGGTAGAGTTCTCGGATAGCACTCTGCTAGGCCCGCGTTCGAGCCTCCGGCCGACCAGTGAAGAATTAGAGGAAATTATTTCTGGTGATAGAAATTCAATTTCTCGTTATAACGTGGTTTGGATTCCACAATAAGCTTATTTTACGTAGTTCATAGCCACATCAAATAAGCCTAATCCTTCGGGCCAGCCCTCTCTAGGAGAGCTGTTAATCAGCTCCTCAGTGGTCTGGTTAAACTAAGGTATACTTAACTTTTCCTGGGTACTGTGGGTGCCATTACTGTATGTCACAAAAGCAACCGACTCAGGGACACTCGGGTGGTATGAAGTTCCTTGTTGACGAATCGGTAGAGTTCTCGGCTAGCACTCTTCTAGGCCCGCGTCCGAGTCTCCTGCCGGCCAGTGATGAATTAGAGGAATTTATTTCTGGTGATAGAAATTCATTTCTCGGTATAATGTGGTTCAGATTCCACAATAAGCTGTAGGTCCCGTTGCTAGGTAACCAGTTGGTTCTTAGCCACGTAAAATGTCTAATCCTTCAGGCCAGCCCTAGGAGAGCTGTTAATTAGCTCAGTGGTCTGGTTAAACTAAGGTATACTTAACTTTTCCTGGGTAGTGTGGGGCGCCATCACCGTATGTCACAAAAGCAACCGACTTAGGGACTTAAGGTTGCTAAGATCCTCATCAAAAAACACAAGCTAAATGTGCTCGAGGAGAGTTGTAGACATAATGATGTAAAATCGAGAATGATGTTTTCTTTGCCTTTCTACCTCTTCCTTTCCACACAACTTCACCTCTCTCTCTCTCTCTCTCTCTCGTCTCTCTCTCTCTCTCTCTCTCTCTCTCTCTCTCTCTCTCTCAGAGCTGAATAGCCATCCACTTGAGTCAGAGCCGAAGAAATCTGAGGATTTTCTTGGAGGGGCTACTAAGTGATCTCGTCTTCTGCAATGGCTCCTTCATCTCCCGTGAAATCAGACCTTTTCTAGCACTAATATCATCTACTTCGTTACCGTCATTGTTTCGCTCTCGTTCATCAAGGTTATGTCACTCTTCCCGTTCTCTTTCTACAGAAAAAGCATAGCTTGTTCTCATCAAAAACTTCCACCGTCATTATCATTACATTTCAATCGTGATATTTTCACGATCATACTCCTTTTCTTAGCAAGGAATGCGCCGGCTTTCGTTGTCTTCGACATCACCGACTTCCGCATCGTTTACTTGTTTTTCTCTTTGCTACGTAGTTTTGGAGGACAATATTTCGTTATCTCGTCCTACCAATTTAATCCTCATTAGAATGGGCATCATATTTTGTTTTAGAGCAACGACTATGATGCCTATCATTAAGAAAAGAAGAAGAAAAGATGCGTTAAGCCCTCCTTTCAGCGTCAAACTATACTGCTTCTTCAAAGAAAAGGTGATTAGGAAATGAAATCTACTAATATGAATGCTCGACGATGACAGTTTATTATTCACGGCAGCCATACAAGTCCGGATAAAAGAAGACTGTGAGAAGAGCTCAGCGCCGCCTTATAAAATACAAACCTTTATCGACACTTAAACAGTCAGGCGCAAAATGCAGGTGGCCATAATGTGGCCTAGATGTGAACATGGCAATGGAATGAAAAAGTTCTGCTCGTTGATGATATATATAAAGGTTTGTATAAATAACTGTCAATGAGAGTGTAACCTATCCCTAAAGAAGTTGAAGTTTCTGCAACAGAAGTTATTTAAAGAACGGAAGACAAAAAAAGTTCTTTCTCAGCCAGTGGTTCATTTGTTGCGTTAAATATGCTTCCATGAAAAAGTGAAAATGATATTCTTGTTTTGTTATTTTTTTTTATTTAGTACATCTGTTTTCGGGTTTAATGAAAGTTCCTGTCAATTACTTTCATTTTAACTACTGTTATGAATTATGGCAAGGAAGATTACAATATGCCCTAGTTCTAGCATTTACTAACAGGGCCACAATTCATAAACCAAAAAGATTGCGAGAAGGAGGTTGAAGGTCACGAGAGAGATACCCTGATTAAGTAAATGTTGATTTATGTACACTGTAGAGAATCAGATTAACAGCAAGGAGTACATTACATCTCTCAATTCGATAGTATCAATGCACTGATGAACAACAAAACCACTCTGCCACGGGGGGAAATTTGTCCGCCAGATAATTAAGTTATTCTTGATTGCAACGGTTTGTCAGGTTGGAATTCATGCAACTTTGTTAGGAAATAACTTGCTCTAATCACCTACACGGACATCGATTCCTGGGATGCAGAGATATCTCTAGTGAGCATAAATTACCTCAAATAGACCTATTATATGGACATAAATAACAAAAACAAGATTCGAGGAGGTTATAATTAATTCACTGATATTATATATATATATATATATATATATATATATATATATATATATATATATATATATATATATATATATATATATATATATATATATTATATATATATATATATATATATATATATATCACTGTCAAAGGGAGAATTAATTCATTAATTCACTGAGTTCAAAGAGACACTTGGCAATTTCACTGCACTTAGAGAACAAGGAGAGGGGTTATTGAAGAAGAAAAGTTTGAGATACAGAATAAAGCTTAAGGGTGGACTCCTTTCAATTCCAGACTTACATACCTTATGTAATTTGGCTACGCTTTTAGCAAAGCATGATTGGATCTTCCTTTGCTTCTTCAGCTGTGGGCGGGCAGAATCAGTGATTGCTTAATTTCAGGCCGTCAATGGAGAGCGAGAGGGTCACCCTTGGGGAAGCCCTGGTGAGGGTTTTGGAAGCTCTTCTTACTGCGACGACAGCTGGCTGGCTGGCTACTGACTTTTTTGTCGTCAAAAATAAATTTTCTCTGGCCGACCGAATGCCTTGGGGCGGTGTCTCGCCTTGCACGAACCGGGATACAAAAGAAGTCCAAGAGCAGAGAGAGAGGAGAGAGAGAGAGAGAGAGAGAGAGAGAGAGAGAGAGAGAGAGAGAGAGAATTTGAGGAAGGGCATCTGCATGTGTTCTCTCTGGGGAATAATTTAACACAGGGAAAATTGGCCTCGACTTCTCAGCCCCTAAAGTACCACTTTGCTCTATAATTTTATTTGCTTCTTTAAAACTGAAAATGTTCAGATTCCTATCAAGCAGAATGCCTGATATTTATAACACTATTTTGAATTGGAACCCAATCATTCTGAGGAATAGTTTTATAACTGAGGCGGAATCTGCAGTGCTGCAACCCGAGTTTTCCCGCTTTTTTTTACGGTTTTGAGTTGGCCCTTGTTTGTACTCCAGCTAATTCTAATTCCAGGTAAAAGTTTCAATCAAGATCTAAATTTTAGAAGAGAATTTCAATCGAATAATGATGAAGTACAAATTTTGATTGATTTACTGATAAATTTTATGTAAAAAAACAAATGTAGTCATCTAGAAATAAAATTGCATTTTCCGTAGAATTTCAAGGGGTGGTGACTGATGATTAGAATGCTTGCATGGCAATGCAAGTAGTGGTGATTGTACATATATCAAGACAACAATGGTTAGGGAGAAACAGACGGAAATATTGTATGGTAGAAGTTTCGTTCCTTCAGAGAAAGAAAACGAGATGCTCTTGTTTTGTCCTTGTCCCCTCCGATGGATGACGAACACATGAACACACATGTGTGTTTGGAAGAGACGGCGTCGGGGCGACGGTCTCTTACAATATCCTCCCCCCACCCCCACCAAAGCAAGGCATCGATGCGGAAATCATCTTGCTGACAATTGTAATTGACTCGAAGGGCTTGAGCTAGGGGCGGGTAGGAGGCTGAAGGGCGGCGCTGGCCGGCAGGAAGTCGAGGAGGGACGTTAGTGGGTTGAAGGGTGACGTCTGATGATCCTTTGGTAGCCAGCTGGAGAGGGACGGCTGAAGGATGACGGCGGCTGATCCTTCTGTAGCCGGCTCGAGGGCTGAAGGATGACGGCAGCTGATCCTTCAGTAGCCAGCTCGAGGTGGGGGGGCGGGCAGCAGGCTGAAGGATGACGTCAGCTGGTCCTTCGTTGGTCAGCTCGTCTGGTACAAGTTCGGGGGCGGCTTCAGGTTTCCTGGAGGAGGCCGTCCAGGGCTCCGGCGGTGGGGTGGTGTCATCTCGAAGGGTTGGACATCTACTCAGAGCTCGGGAATGGCAGGAAACGGGGTGGCGGCGAAGGGCCTGTTGGCGCGTGTGTCATCATCTTGGGTCGGCCGGGTCCTTCGTGTCACTCCGGGGTCACCCAGTGTAAGGACGGGATTGAGTGGCATACTGGCTGGGTGTTGACTGGTTTATTAGTAGTTCCTTACTGAATGAATGTACATTGTTGTTTTAGATTTAGCTGGCCTTGTGCCAGCACGGGCTCTTGCTCTAGAGCAGCCCGTAAAGAATGTACAGAATCTTCGAAGATGTTATTGTGCGAGCGGTAAAGTAGCATCTACACAGACAGGGGAAAACAGAGGTAATGATTCGGGTATCTGTGTTTGTCGGCAGACAAACAGATGGCGATATTGAGAGGCATAATAAACTTACAATGATGAAACATATATCAATGGAAAGGCCAGGAAATTCTACATATGGCCAATTGCATGAAATTCGAGACAGATTAATGAATACAATGTAGTAGCATAATATATGTGAAATGGCAAGACGTTTGGCATCTTCACAAACAGAAACATACATACAGTTTGATACAAAAGATTCGGTGGAACATTATGAGTACATGATTGGAATGCCTGCATGACAATACAAGTAGTGGTGATTGTACATATAACAAGACAACAATGGTTAGGGAGAAACAGACGGAAATATTGTATGGTAGAAGTTTCGTTCCTTCAGAGAAAGAAAACGAGATGCTCTTGTTTTGTCTTGTCCCCTCCGATAGATGACGAAGAGCGTCGGGGCGACGGTCTCTAAGAACCACATGAAGTAAACTTTTGAATAAAAATCACATTTTCCGTAGAATTTCAAGGGCTTGTGAGGCCGGCGGTGCTCGATTAGATAAAAGACGAAGAAGATTAATTTAAACTTTCGTCAACGCTTGTGGGAAACTCTGTGGTAGCTACCTACGGAGACTGGCGTCTGTGGTAGCTACCTACGGAGACTGGCGATAGATATCGCTACCGTTGCTGTCCCACCTCGTTCTCTTCAACTGTGGGACACTCTCTCTCTCTCTCTCTCTCTCTCTCTCTCTCTCTCTCTCTCTCTCTCTCTCTCTCTCTCTCTCTCTCTATCTCTCTTATTTTGCTTCAGTGACGATGATTTTGAGTCTAATTATTTGAGAAGAATAACTACCAAGTCTGAAAAGACAAAGTATACACGTTCTTACACGCATGCTTACAGAGATGAAAGAAAAACACACGCAGCAAATTATAGGACGGATGTTTGCCAAAATATTTCAGATAAATATATTGTACAGTGATCTGTGCTTGTGCTGTTGATATTACCTCGAGATGGAAGTATGCATGTTGAGACAGGTGTTAACTGGCATTCGTTGAAATATCCTGAGCTACGAGATGTTAGTCTGCTGTGAAGACAGGTCTTGAGAGAGAGAGAGAGAGAGAGAGAGAGAGAGAGAGAGAGAGAGAGAGAGAGAGAGAGAGAGAGGCTTCAGCGAGTAAAGATGAAGGCATTATTATGAGAAATAAAATCCTATGCTTCCCAGGTAATAGAGAGAGAGAGAGAGAGAGAGAGAGAGAGAGAGAGAGAGAGAGAGAGAGAGAGAGAGAGAGAGAGAGAGAGAGCTGGGTCCTATGAAGGAAGTTGAGAATAAGATGGTTTGAAAGGTGGAACAGGCGGAAAACCCCACGGTTGCGCTATGAAACAATTGTTAGAAGAAGGTGGAAAGTAAGATGGAAGAAAGAGACTATGAACGGAGGTACAGGAAAAGCAGTGACAGGGGTTGGAACTAGGGGCCGAAGGGGCGCTGCACAGTACATTAAGTAATGCCTACAGTGCACCGCGTATGGTGCACTGACGACGCTAGCCCCCCCGCCTCTACGGGAAGGAGGAGGTATTTATGGAAGAAGTACACAATTTTTCTGATGTATGACCTTACAGGCTCCTGTTTGCTCTATACAAAGGAGAAGTCGATCAGACGACAACAAGTTTGTCTCCTGTAGTTCAGACTTTAATGAACATTTCGATGGAAGTTGGAAGAATTCATATCCACTGTTCATTTATGTCAATAGTTTTTGCATTTTGTTTGTTACAAAACTCTTCTAGTTTTCAAATAGACTAACTTCATCCATAGTTAACTGCTTTGTAATTGGCGTTCTAAGTAACCAGTCATCTTCAATATAGAATATTCTCTCTCTCTCTCTCTCTCTCTCTCTCTCTCTCTCTCTCTCTCTCTCTCTCTCTCTCTCTCTCTCTCTCTCATTTTCCCTTTATTTTTCTGACGCACTGTTTAAGCGAAAATCAGTATTTAAATTACAACCAAGGTCTAACTTTTTATTTTTTTCATCAAATTTATGCTGCTGTAAAGTTACAAATAAAGAGATTATGTTTTTTGTCTCCGTTTCCTGATAAGATGCTGACTGCACTGGCAATGCTGGTTCTGAAGTCGTCCGGGAAACACAAGAGTACGATAGCAGGGCTTCACAATCAAGGCTGGCATCTTGTATGAAGCAGATCTTTCAAGACCTATGCAGTCAGCTGACCTTTCAAGACTTATGCATTCAGCAGACCTTTCAAGAACTATGCAGTCAGCAGACCTTTCAAGACCTATGCAGTCAGCAGACTTTTCAAGACCTATGGCGCCAGCAGACCTTCCAAGAACCATGCAGCAGAAGACCTTTCAAGACCCATGCAGTCAGCAGACCTTTCAAGAGCTATGCAGCCAGCAGACCTTTCAAGACCTATGCAGCCAGCAGACATTTCAAGAGCTATGCAGCCAGCAGACCTTTCAAGACCTATGGAATCAGCTGACCTTTCAAGACTTATGCAGTCAACTGACCTTTCAAGACCTATGCAGTCAGCAGACCTTTCAAAACCTTTAGCCAACGAACATTTCAAGACTTTCAAAACCTATGCAGCCAGCAGACCTTTCAAGACTTTTGCAGTCAGCGGACTTTTAAAGACCTATGCAATCAACTGACCTATCAAGATCTATGAAGTCAACTGACCTTTCAAAACCTATGCATTCAGCAGACTTTTCAAGACCTATGCAGCCAAAAGACCTTTCAAGACCTATGCAGTCAACTGACCTTTCAAGACTTATGCATTCAGCAGACCTTTCAAGACCTATGCAGTCAACTGACCTTTCAAGAACTATGAAGTCTGCAGACCTTTCAAGACCTATGCAGTCAACTGACCATTCAAGAACTATGAAGTCTGCAGACCTTTCAAGACCTATGCTGTCAGTAGCCCTTTCAAGACCTATGCAGTCAGCAGACCTTTCAAGACATATGCAGTCAACTGACCTTTCAAGACTTATGGAATCAGCAGACCTTTCAAGACCTATGCAATCAACTGACTTTTCAAGACTTTTGCAATCAGTAGACCTTTCAAGACTTATGCAGTCAACTGACCTTTCAAGACCTATGCACTCAGCAGACCTTTTAAGACCTATGCAGTCAACTGACCTTTCAAGACTTATGCAATCAGCAGACCTTTCAAGACTTATGCAGTCAACTGACCTTTCAAGAACTATGAAGTCTACAGACCTTTCAGGACCTATGCAGTCAACTGACCTTTCAAGAACTATGAAGTCCGCAAACCTTTCAAGACCTATGCAGCCAGCAGACCTTTCAAGACCTATGGAGCCAGCAGACCTTTCAAGACCTATGCAGCCAGCAGACCTTTCAAGACCTA
>JANJGK010006951.1:17500-33975 GCA_039081455.1 Macrobrachium rosenbergii
TGTCATCACCAGTCAGTTACTGCTGTCAATGCCTCGTGGACAATTAGACATTCGATGAAACCCTTTGTGGAAATGACACCACAGCTATCTCATGCCATGCCTTTACAACATTGCATCAGAGAATTTGTCCTGGAAGCTTCTGTGGCGTGACCGGAAAGGGGCCGTTATTAATAGGGTGACCATTTATTTGAGAGGTGAAAGGGGGACACCCGTATAAATTTACAAGTACGTATATGCTATGCATAAGCATAACCCTAATTATATATATATATATATATATATATATATATATATATATATATATATATATATATATATATATATATATATATATATATATATATGAGAGAGAGAGAGAGAGAGAGAGAGAGAGAGAGAGAGAGAGAGAGAGAGAGAGAGAGAGAGAGAGAATTGCAGCTACTTAATCTTTTCATCCTGACATATGAGATTTATTCACCAAAAAATGACATATTTAGATATATATACAAACATTTGAATAAATGAAAGAGTATGATTCATTCAGCATTTAATCAGAGCAAGTACTACTTTCAATAGTGAAATATATGCGTTTATAGCATAAAAGAGAAACCTTATAGACATGATTCTATGAATAGTAAAACAGAAAAAAAAAAGTTTTTACATTAACCCTTACTCTTAAGTGTATTTCTGGCTTGATTTTATTTTCCTAAGGAGTGAGGGTCGAGTTTATGATAATCCTAAAAGTCAGAGCAACTGAAGTCGAAATTGCATCTCACTATTAGTCCAGACCTCAATGTAGTTACCTGCAAGTGACTTTTCTCTAATGTCCAAGAGTTTTTCATTACACAGAATAAATACTCTCTCTGCAGGAGCATTTGACCCAGGGAGACATAGGCAAAACTCAACAAGCTTTGAAATGTTTTTAAAAGGAATATTTTTATTACGAAAGTGAGAGAAAATCTCTACCCATTTCTTATCCACTTCCGAATCATTGTGTTTCCATTCCCGCATTTTGTTATTTGTCAAAAATTCCTTAACATACGTAATCTCACCAAAAAGTCCATTATCATCCATTGTCAAATTAGATTTTGTCTCTTGAATAAAATTCAATACTCCTTGAACTTGAGACCATGATACTGTTTTTTTTTGAAGAAGGATCCATTCAAAATTGTTCACATCTTCAAACGGTCGGGGCCACTGATTCAAGTATTCAATGCAAGGTTCCGTAAAATAATTCAACTACGCTTTTAAAATGCCCTATGTCATGCCCTTTCCCTTCTAAATCTCGAAGGGTCTTACTTCTTATGATTGGGATGAATAGCTAATTTTTCTGTCTGATAACTTCATTTTAAAATCTCTTAAAATACAAGAAACTTCCATCATAGAAACTTTTTGGGACTCGACCTTCAGTGTGCAATCATGGAATACTGTACTTTGTGTAAAAAAAAAAAAAAAGGCCACACTTCAGCAACTGGATCCTCAAAGAACTGTTTAAGAAGGCTGGGACATTTATCCTCTGACAAAAAATATGTCTTCAAAGGTTTGAATAGCTTCAGAATCCTCTCAATAGCTGGTCTTCAAGCAAGCCACCTTGTCTTACTATATCCTAATAAATTTTGATAGTGTAGGCTACATCAGCATTTTCACAAATTTATTTCAGTTGCTCTACTCTAACAGTATAAATGTAGCAAAAAGAAATATCTTCACTGTAATTACTTCTTCATCTACAGGCAGACAGTCCGATGCAGCTTTCATACATATGAGCGGCGCAATTAACACCAATTAATTTTCTTGCTAGATTTTGTTGCATCCGGTAAAACACATTATTTTTACCTCCCATTGATGATCCACCAAAGTTGTAATTTGTGTTGTCAGCACACAGTGCCAACAATTTAGAAGACAATTCTTTTATATAGTCTGCAAGTATTTCACTCGTTCCTCCACCTAGATTTTTAACCTCCAAAATTTTAACCTTGGCACCACGGCAGAGCAAAAAGTATCTAACCAATAAGGGACACAATTTAATATTTCCATGATTAGAGCAGCCACAATATAATGTCACACAATTTATCTGAGACAAATCCTCTTTTAAGGATCCTAAGGCGTCAGGCAGGAAAACGTTGTTTAAAATTGCCTCCGTTTTGGTGCGAACGCATGCAAACGAATTGTCAAAACACTTTTTAATAAGTTTAGAAGTGCAATCCATAGAACGGAGTGAAAAGCTGTGTTGCAGTGCATGATAAGCCCAAGTTCCTTCTGCTGCTGCCAAATTCTTTTCTTTTTCTGCAAATCCTTCGTTCTGGACATTTCATATTTTCCACCATTTGCTATCGGGAAATACGACATGCACTTTAAACACTTGACATCACTTTCACGTTTTGCTTTTTTTTTATGAAAGGATATTCACCTTCTAATTCTTTATTAAAAGTGCACTTTCTTTTGGATGCCATGATGTCGTTCTCGTTTGAGTGCTTCTTGATTACTAATAGACTACCAACGCCGTAGTGGATGGACTTAGACATACTCGTGCATGGACGAGTGCAAGAGAGTTTACTGGTCGTATCTTACGTGTATAAATGGTGCGTTTGTTTCCAGTTTCTTTTATTTAGTTAAAGAAAATGGAGCACAATTCTTACATTCTACGGGTATTCATGCGAGAGCCTTTGAGGTTTCGAGAAAAAATATCTTGACTCTTATTTTTGAACAATTAGCAATTTATTACAATTGGAAATGCATGGGGACACATGCAGCCGATCGAGGCTACGGCCTACCCCAACGCCAAATCAAAGTCCTCCAAAAGAAGGCATCGTGCTTACCCCATATGAAAAATGGAAAAAAAAAGCACGTTAAACGAAGAAGAAGATGCATGGGGACACATGACTGGCAAATTCCGTAAAGGGGGGACAATAGTACGTCCCCCGAAGGTAGTGATTTTTGGGGGGACAGAGATTCAAAATGGGGGACTGTCCCCCGCAAATGGGGACGTCTGGTCACCCTAGTTATTAAGGAACCAATCAGTATGCAGAAAGTCAAAGAACTCCTTATATGGGAATGGTGATTGTCTATTGTCATTAGCTCCACCCCTACAGTGGTATATAAGCTTCCAAAAGAGAATTCCCAAGACAACAAGAAACAGACAGAGACAGATAGATCATTCAGAGGTCAGATAAAGCAAGGTTTCCACAGGAGTATCCTCTTCATATGACTTTTACTCTCATTTCCATAAAAATCTTGTTCTGCCCAAGACGAAGCAAAGCAGCCAGCCCTGCCTGCTTGTGATGAGAAGTCTCTAAGCCCTCCAAGTTTGAGACGAGGTGAAGCAGCGAGCCCTACATACCAGTGATGAAGAAAAGTAGTCAGCCCTTGCTGCTTGTGTGGAGAAGTCGCTAAGCCCTTCCTGCTTGTGACAAAAAGTAGTCAGCCCTTCCTGCCTGTATCAAGGAGGAGTCACCAGCCCTGCCTGCCCTCCATTTGCACAATCTCCGGATTCCTGGAGAAACAGTATTTGCTGCCTCGTAATAAATGCCCATATTTCCTACAAGTGTGGCAAAAAAAACTGGCTATAATCTCTATGAGGAGTGGTTACAGTATGGGTAGGTTGGGAGTTCTGGTTATAGGGGCTTTGACATGGCTCCCCCTTTAGCTTTGCACTGGGCTTCCAAATGCCCTATTTTCTTACAATAAGTGCATACAGGCAGTGATGAAGATGGTGCATTTTTGGGTTGGACTGACGAGGGAGTGGAGCCCGAGGGAACTGTGGTACATCTCATCATCGTCAGCCAGGCAGCAGCAGTCAGTGAATAGTCTTGGCTGTTTCTCATTAATGTGTACAGCCAAGGGCTGGGAGCATAATGGAGAAAGTCCTCAAGTTGGAGTTGATTCAGTAAGTCCTTGAACTCCTTGCATTCCAAGGCATCGATCCACCTCAGCAAGGCTTGCGACTTTTTGCAGGACCAGTCGGACCAGGTTTGACCGACCTCCTTGGGAAGACCTCTCCATCTTTGTCTCCAACACTCAGGCATAACCTCATATGCTAGTGCTACAGCCTTCCTGACTGCCTCAAGGTTTCTCTTGACACCATTTTCCAAGGAATTTAAGGTGTCCTATCCCTTTCTGGCCATGTGTTTTGCTAGGACCATGGCCTTCTCGGTCTCAGTTGACTTGTACTTGTTGAAGAGGGTTTCCACCTGTTCCAGGCACACCTCTGGCTCTGAGTCATTCCAGTGAGGCATGAGGTTACTGATGTTTGATACAATGGAAGGAGCAGAGGCCATGGCAGGATTAGTGGCTTGGTGTTGGGCCAGTGCCATGGCACTGTCTTGAAGCTCCTTCTTCTCTTGTACCAAGGCAAGTTCATGGTGTCGCTGCTTTTCTTTCTCTCTTCATGCTGCTGCTGCTTTTCTTTCTATTCTTCCCTCTCCTTCCTAACAGCAGCAACCTGGTCTTGGACCCACTGGGACAGCTGGTCCCCTTTCATCCCTATATCTTTCCCTGCTTCCATGAAGGTTTGTACTTCTCAGCGGACACGTTGCTGATGCTTAGAGCAGTGTCTGACCTTCCCCAGAAATACTAAAAATCTTAAGTTAGCCATGCAAGCAATTGCAAGTAAATGTAAGTGGCACTCTGAACTGGGCAGAGTGTATGCAAAATTAGGAAGAAGGCCAGTAGGAGGAGCCACAAGCAGATGGCAGTGCACCTGGTATAGGCCTCACTGGAATAGAGATGTCCCTTAGGATGGACAACACTTGTAGCTGAGAGTGCTGTGAAAAGGGTGGCACTGGCACTGATGTGCAAGATTGTTCTGAAGAACTAGTAGCTTGTTCAGAGAACAATGGATAACATGCACACAGATGGTACTGGCTATAGTGCAGAGGTTTATAGATTCCAAAGAAAGGAGATATGACACACTATGGAATGAGCACGTAGATTTAGGCGAGTTCAGAAGAACTAAGTATGTGGCACTCTACAAAATTGAGCTTGTAGGTGCGGATGGCCACACGGTGCGTGGCAGCATGTGTGCAAGCTGAGTATGGAAACAAAGTTGGTAAAGGCAAAAAATGTGCGGCTTGGTTTACGAAGAATGAGTAGGCTAAGCTTACACGAGGCGATAAGTAGGCTAGCCAACATGCAAAGGCTGGTTGCTCATAAAGAACGAAGTAACTAATTGAATGAACATTCATCGCAACAATGGGCATGGGAATATGCAATGTCTAAGCACATGCAAATGAGCACATATGTGCAAGGTTTAGGTTGAGGAAGTGCAGGTGGTTAATGAGTTTGTAAATTGCACAATTGTGATATATATAGGACTTAAAAGCCCCAAAAATGGTTGCCAGATACTTTAAGTGGCTTTGCTTACTCGAAGCAGTAATTAGAATTTGTTTGCCCAAGGCTGTGATGTGAAATGCAGTATCTATATTTGTATAGGCAGATTTGCACTGATGTAAATGATATATCGAAATTAATAGAACATGCTACCACGAATTTTACTGAAGACTAATAGAAGCTATTGGTATTTCTCTTGAAGTTTAAAAGATTTCCTTTGCAGTGGCAATGATTTAAAAGGCTTTTAAACTGCAAGTGATGGGAAGAAACACTCGATTTAATTAAATACAATTCTCATGCTAAAGTGACAGTTGATAGGCAGGCCACAAAATGGCGGGCTAACTTGACAGTTCGTACTGCTAAGGTCACGAGGTAAGATCAGCTGAGCTGGCCGACGGGAGTCCTGTCAGTACAACTGCACTGGTAAACAAAGGCGCACATAAAAACATACAACCTCCTCTCTATTTTCGAGAGGCAGAATGAACTTCACGAATATTTTCTGAGTGAATGACGCACAAACAGATTTAGAAGTTAATTACACATTGTAAAATCATATAATTACTCCAAGAGACTTGGAACTTTTGAAAACTCGGTCTTTGGAAGCTTCATGGTAAAATGGCATGGTGGAGGTTAAAAGCCTACGTCAAGGTGGGGTTTTGTTTAGCGGAGGTGACAGTCTGGGTTGTACGCCGTGGCAGAGCAATCAACTCAGCTCGGTAAATTTTTGCTTCTCCTAACAATTTTTGACTATCATCCGTATAGCTTAAACGTGCTCTGAGCTTCGTGCAAAGAATTAGCTAGCCTAGAATCCCCTAGCCAGTCTAAACAGCATGCAAATTTTGCCAGACATATGAGGCAAAGAGCCCCAATGGAAAATAACTAACATGCAGCTAGCAACACACAGATGACCTTCGATGGAATGTGTTGTCCTAACATGTGATAAAATCGTCACACAGTCACCCCCGAAAATTCATTTACTACAAGCGGGAATTAATTCCTGATGGGAATTTTACGAGTTCCTAGTTCTAGGATTATGCACATAAACACAGTGTTTATGAAAAACATAAATTTCACTGCTACTTCGTTTCCTGATCCAACTTGCCATGAGAATATTGAATTTTAAGGTTCGTTTAAAAAATCACCAATAGAGTATGATGATCCACGCAAGGTTAAGCCAATGTTACGTCTGCGAGCCCCATGAATGTTATTTTATGAGAAATTAAATAGCCTTGCTAATGGGGCTGCAGAATTATAAACAAGAAAAGGGGAAAGGGGAGTGTGGGTCACCACCAGAGTGACAGCTTGAATAAGTAACAATTAGTTGATTTACAATTTACAAAGTAAAATTAACAGTTAAGGCATACAAGGGCAGCACTCGATTAAATAGAATAAATCCAATTAAGGGACACTCGGATAAGGGAGAATCTGACCCCAGATAAATCAGTAAATTATGAATGGCTACAATGGACTTTGACTCCTGAACGGCAGAGATATGTGTGATGAGTATGAATTTACCTCAGTATGCCTATCATATGGACATAGACAAAGAGCAAGATTCAAGGAGGTAATTAATTTACTTCTATTAATGCCAAGGGGAGTAATTACTTCATTAATTAACTGAATTCAAGGAAACATTGGGCAAAAATTTAACACGGCACTTGCAGTTTAGCAGGGGAAGGAATAATGAAAGGTGAAAACAGGTCGAGAGAAAAAGATAAAGACTAAGGGCGGATTCATCTTAATTTCCAGACGTACCTGATGGAATTCGTGTATGCTGCAGTAAAAGCATGAGTGTGGGCTCTTCCTTCCTTTAGCAGAGTTGGGCAGGCAAAATCAGTGGGTGATTGGTGTCAGCCATCACAGGTGAGAAGGGTCCACCCTGGAAAAACCCTCAGAAGGATCTCATGGGATGATAGGTCTTGTCTCGACTGTTGCTCTACTGCTACTGCCTGACCTCTGCCAGGTCGTAAAATTTCTAACCAATAGGTTGCCCTTCGGCTATCTCCTTCTGGAAGAAAAAGGCATCCACCAGAACAGGGGGACAGAAAACAGGAGTGGCAAGGGTGCAGCTCAAACGATGAATGCTGGTGTTCCTCTAGGGGATATCACAAAGGGGGCCCGGATTCTTGGTCCTCAGACTACCACCAAACTAAAAATTGATTCGGTTTTTTCTTTCTAATGTTTCAGTTTCTTATCAGGCATAGGGCCTGATGTTCGTGACAGTACCTATATCTATCTATCTATCTATCTATCTATTATAATATATACATATACATATATATATATATATATATATATATATATATATATATATATATATATATATATATATATATATATATATATATATATATATATATATATATATGTATGTATGTATAGCACATACATACATACATATGTGTGTATTAACATGACACGAGACGCAACAGACCCAGGAATGCAATATGGCTCAAATTTTCCCACATGTCAAGCGTTTATGCTGACAAATAAGCATATTCAAATAAACAAACAAACATTTCATATTGATGTCACCTGATTCTTCCGCAGTACCAAGAACGAAGGACACTGAAGTTACTGACAGTACATAGCATTTAAAAATATTTTCTTTTTTTTTTTCATCAAGAATTCATTTGTCGTAAGAGATGTTGCCTTGATTTAGATAATAAACAAATCAGCAGTCCAGAGTCATTCATAACTGCCAATGAGCTCGGTGAACATATGACTTTAGTGCCACTTCCAAGATAATGAATGCTATTTGCTTCATATCACATCGTCAGGCAATATGTTGTCCATATGTGACCTTCCGAAATTCATAAATATCTCATGATATTCAAACACTGTTATGGATAAACAATGTGAAGGATTTTGATTTTTCTGTGATCATTAAGAATAGTAAAGGTTTGTATGGATTTACTACTTTTGCTGTATATCAGGAATGCATTTCTGATTTGAACCTCTTTATCATACCAACAAATCAGTGTTCTTATAGACTCACGTATTCTTAATGATTTTATGGAACTTATTGAACAGGCAGAAGGATATGGCTAAAGAGAATTGAGATCTACTTGGTTAATGTCTGCATATGAACCCAGTCAAAAATTTTAAGAGATTTTTGCTCTGAATTCCGCTTCAAAGTGCTCTCGCAAGGGGTCAGTGTCGTCAATACACCTCAAGTGGTGCACTGCAGGCATTACTTAAGGTTCTTTGCAGCGTCCCTTCGGCCTCCTAGTTGCAACCCCCTTTCCACCCCTCTCCTAACAATATTGTTTCATAGTGAAACTTCGAGGTTTTTCCTCCTGTTACACCTTTCAAACCTTTTTACTGTCAATTTCCCTTTCAGCGCTGATTGACCTCATAGGTCCCAACGCTTGGCTTTTGGCCTAAATTTTATATGCCCTTCCATTTCAAAGTGTACAAGCATTTGTTGGCAATACAGCAAAAGAAAGACACACATGCTAACTAGAAGGCTCACTGATAAATGACCAAAATGCTGTTTTAGATCATTCCTCAAAACTCCTCCACCTGTGCTTTTCCGATCCTGGTCGGACTTCATAACCGAGAGTGGGCAGCATTCAAACGCCTTTGTCCAGCAGTAGGCAAAAGTTTAGAAACTATAAAAGTATTAGGCAGACAATGGAAATTCAAGTCCATATAGATTCCTGAATGTAATTCATAATAAACCATTTAATATGTCTATCAAACTGAGACTTTTTCAGACTTTGATTTCATAGACAACGAAGTCATCAGAGCTCAAATGATTCTTTATTTTTTTTGGGGGGGGTGGGGGGGGGAATTAATTAACCTCGTTCAAGGTAACAAAAGGGGGACAAAGTAAAGATGACATAGCAAACATAACCAGCATGTAATAACATTTTCGGAATGGAGAGCTCAAACGTTTACAAGGGAAATATGAAACATTTTTTACCTCCGTTGTGAAAGAGGCTCGCGCTCTTTATTAATTTTCCGGTTTGATCGGTCAACTGTTGCTCAAGCAATCAGAACAGGAGAGTATTAATGGAATTTATTGAGAATTCCAATAACATCATTCACTGATTCATCATCTTCAGCTTCGTATGCAGTTACACAACACACACTCACACATACTGAAAGTTTTTGTTATTCTGTAAAATTCCTTATCCTCCGTTAGAATGACGTGTCCTAATAGGTTCAATTCCCGGCTACCCCTTCACATCTCGCATCGAAATGTAACCGTAGTTTCACTAAAGGACTTCTTTAAAGAAACAGACTGGAGATATTCAAGGTCGACCAACTAAAATCAAATGACCATTTTTAATTCGTACCAATATTGGAAAGAAAAGCAAAGAAAATAATCCCAAAATCGCTATTCTTATCGTGTTCCAAAGGCCGCAGAAGTAAGCCGAAATACCTAGATAAAGAAAATAATGAAAAAATAAAGCGGAAAGCAACTCTGATCCTGGATTGAGAAAAGCCTTTAGCGATACAGTACAAACTTTGTCATCAATGACTGTAACAAAGTCATTTATTGAGCATGATTGGATATTTCACACTCCATTAAGTTGGCGTGGGCCTGCAGCAGTTATAACGAATGCAATCAACCAAAGCGCCAATGAGATGAATTTGTTTTTTTCATTTTGGAACTGAATTTTTATTTCCTTGTCGGTCATGCTCCAAATGTATATGCCGAATAAGCATTAGTTCGAACAAAATAGTTGACATTTTTTTACTGTAAAGATGAATAAATAAGTGTATTAATCGCGCAATCGGCTGTATAGTAGGTGAGAATCTTTTTTTATCAGGCATGCATGAAAATAACACAAAATAGAATTGAAATAAAGAATACAGGAAAAATAAGTTACCACACACCAAATTTAGTTCAGGGGAAGCTTGGAAGTGTGTGTGTGTGTGGTGTGTGTGTGTGTGTGCTTGTTTGTGGGGTATACAGTTTATATTATAAAGTGCGTCAATTTACTTTGACGAATTAATAATGTTTATTTTTTATCTCACCCGATTTTCTGTCCTCGTCTCCCTCTCTCTCTCTCTTATATATATATATATATATATAGTATATATATAGATATATATATATATAGTATATATATATTATATATATATATATATATATATATATACTATATATATACATTCCTTACAATTCGTTCAGGTTGCCCCAGGTCCCTCAGTGTGAGGCACCTTTGATGTCTACCAGAGAGTTGCTAACGCATCTTCCGGTATATTTTGCATCTTCCAGTCTTGGATGGTCTGGGATGCATCTAGATATATATATAGTTATATATAAATATATATATATATATATATATATATATATATATATATATATATAGTATAAATATATATATAGTATTAAATATATATATATAATATATAGTATATATATATATATATACTATATATATATATAATATATATATATATATATATTATATAGTGTATATATATAGTATAATATATATATACTATATAAATATATACAATATCTATATATATATAGATATATATATATAGTATATATAATATATATATATATATATATATATACTATATTATATATATATATATATATAATATATATATATATAGTATATATATATACTATATATAGATATATATATAAATATATAATATATATATATATACTATATAATATATATATATTATATATATACTAAATATATCTATATATATATATACTTATACTACTACTATCACTACACTATATACTACTATACTATACTAATACTATACTCACACACAGCTACTCTATCACTAACTACTCACACTTAGCTACACTCAAACCTCCCCCTGCATGGCGCCCGACCCCCTCGGAGTGCTGCACTGCCTTACGACACCATCTACGTCCTTTACCTACGTACTCCCTAAGTCAAGGACGTCAGTGTCGAAAGCCCCTCGCAGCACTCCCAATGTTTCCGTTTCCCTTCGTGGCATTTATATCTTTACTATATACTTCATCGTTCCATATTTTCGTGATTCTGATTATCCATACATAACATACATACATACTCATACATATATACTAATATATATCATATATACTAATATACATATACCTACTATATAGTAACACTAACTAATATATAGTACTAATATACTATATATTCTATAAATAGTATACACATATGATTTTCACCCTCATGCGCCTGGTCTCTTGAGGGGAGTGACATATTAGGAGGTTTCTACCCCTAGCGTTGAGCCCACAAATATATTTAGAGTGATGTTATTCAAGCCCACTATAACTCATTATGGGCCCAAGGATGTCTGGTATTTCTTGGTTGTCACCCAACCAGGTAATGACTATACGCAAACTTTGCCAGTCAGGTATATATATATATATACTATATATATAATATACTACTAATATACTATATAATATATATATATAATATATATATAATATATAATAACTATATATATATATATATATATGTATATTATAGAAGCCACCAATACTCTACAATAACCAAGTAAAAAAATACGTAGAAGTTTCTTCGGCGCATTCCAGTTTTCTGTTCAGCGTATAATCAAGGCCATCGAAAATAGGGTCTATCTTTGTTGGTCTCGGTATAATGTTGTATGAGGCACGGCCCATGAATCTTTAACCGCGGCCCCAGTGGTGGCTTTTCCTATATCGCTGCCAGATGCACGATTATGGCTAACTTTAAATTTTAAATAAAATAAACAGTGCTGAGGTTAGAGGGCTGCAATTTGGTATGTTTGATAATTGGAGGGTGGATCAGCAACATTCCAATTTGCAGCCCTCTAGCCTCAGTAGTTTTTAAGATCTGAGGGCGGATGGACAGAGAAAGCCGGCACAATAGTTTTCTTTTACAGAAAACTAAAAATCACTGGACCTACGAAACAACTTACAGGCCAGGAGAATTATAACTCACAAGTGCATCTAAATCTGCCAGGATTTCGAACCGTGCCTTTTGAATTCGATACAGAGGTAGACAGGCGACTTATCCATTCATCCATCAAGAGAGGTAAAAGTTGATTTTGACACTGTTGTATACATTTCTGCCAAATTAAAGTTCTACACTTAGAACTGCAACCAACCCATATCCACCATAACTGATTGCCAAATATTAAGGTACAAATGTACTTCAGTATAGATCACTTTCCCTTGTGAATAACTCACATCCAAAAGGGATTCATAGTTGATCAGTGCAAACAACAAACAACGAACAGCACCAACAAACACATTTATATGCTCACTAACAATCAGACTTATTATCAATTAAAAATTCCCCTTCGGTAACATATATGAACAATATATTACTTCCGAGGTAGAGTGAATTGGATATTAAAGGACGTTTGTAGCTTTCTGATTGTATATGAATCACGGTGATGTGATAAAATAGTCATAATATGGCTACGTGCGACAAACGCACTACACGTCAACATGGCAGAGGTGGGTGGATATCGTCTCCAAACGCAAAACACCTGAGTTCGACGGGTGGGTTGATGGGAGATGGGTATTCACTTATACCCTCTCTTGTGGCCGAATGGTTAGTGTGTCACTGTAGTCCTGATTCCTCGTCCGTCGCTGGTTCGACCCCACGGGACGGTGGACTTATTATCAATTAAAAATTCCCCTTCGGTAACATATATGAAAATATATTACTTCCGAGGTAGAGTGAATTGGATATTAAAGGACGTTTGTAGCTTTCTGATTGTATATGAATCACGGTGATGTGATAAATAGTCATAATATGGCTACGTGCGACAAACGCACTACACGGTCAACATGGCAGAGGTGGGTGGATATCGTCTCCCAAACGCAAAACACCTGAGTTCGACGGGTGGGTTGATGGGAGATGGTATTCACTTATACCCTCTCTTGTGGCCGAATGGTTAGTGTGTCACTGTAGTCCTGATTCCTCGTCCGTCGCTGGTTCGACCCCACGGGACGGTGGACTTATTATCAATTAAAAATTCCCCTTCGGTAACATATATGAAAATATATTACTTCCGAGGTAGAGGTGAATTGGATATTAAAGGGACGTTTGTAGGCTTTCCTGATTTGTATAGTATAGTATAGTATATATATAGTATATATATTATATATTATATATGATATATATATAGTATTATAGTATATAATATATATATATATATATATATATATATTATATATATATAGATATATAGTATATAATTATTATATATACTATATAATATATATATATATTATATATATATATATATAATAATTAGTATATATATAATATAATATATATATAATATATATATAGTATATATATATATATATATATATATTATATATATAATATATATATATATATTCTATATATATATATATATAAATATATATATATACTACATATATATATATATATATACTATATATATACTATATATAATATACATATACTATATATATATATATACGTATATATCTATATATCTGTGTGTGTATGTATGTATATGTGTGAATATGGATATGTGTTTATTTACCATTGATTGGTGCGTTTGTGTATATAAATATCGTGAGTGTTAGCATCTAATTTGTAAGACACTCCAACCTATGTCAGAGTAACAACAAATAAAGAAAGAAGGAAAAGAAAGAAAGAAAGAAGACCGAAGCGAACAAAGTGTGGAGGCTCGGTACCCACCTAACAGGCGAAAGAGATTATCTGGAGTCGACCTCTAATACTTTTTCCTCTAATAAGATTTTGTACAAAGTTATTCCCTCGGGAGCTAATTACGAAAGGCAGGCTCTTCGTTTCTTTGCTGGAATTATCACGGAGGCACCAGATTATTAATGCGATTATATGTCAATACGATTATACGTCACTAACGAAATTTTTCTTTTAATTATAGTTGTAAAGATGAAGTAGAATGATTACCTTATGTGTTGCTTGTACCTCAGGAATCTTTATTACTGAGAAAAAATATTATATAACCCAAGCACTCTCCTCCATGTAAACATATTTGTAATTGATTATGAGTAAGTAAACATACACATATATACATTTTATACACACAAACACACACACATACACAAACACAACACACACGCACACACACACACACACTCACACACACACACACACACACACATACATATATATATATATATATATATATATATTATATATATATATATATATATACTATATATATAGTATATTATATATATATATATATATATATATTATTGAGGATTAGCAGTTCGGGATTATCTGTTCACTTTTCTGTCCCTCGATTAGGGGAGGAAATCTTTCTTTGTCTGCACTCTTAGGTCTCCGAGCACTTTTCCCCTGTTGTCAGCTTTGCTTATATACCTAGTCTGGTTTCTGAAATTTTGCATCAGCGCTAAATATCATAGTTCATTCGTCAGTTTTATCTACTTTTTATATACTTATTGGAGAATATTATAAGATACAAAACAGAACAGGCTCTTACCAGATCAATGTTCAGTGGAGCAAAGTCTTGATCTATCCACTGAAATTTTGAATTATATTCGCAAAATATCCTCTAAAACTTTTTACAAGAAACGAACAATTAATACACTTGAAACAGATTTTTAATTTTATAACGTTACATTACAGAGACCTATTGGCTGACATAGCACATGCAATGCTCTTCTTGTGGCTGGGCAGTGGCGTGGTTCATGCCCCTGTTTGAAACAGCCGCAGCACCTTCATGCTTTTTCTTTAATTTCGGACAGTACCGGAGGGGTTTTGCCTTTCGCCTGTAGTGGCAGGTTCTTGAATTCTGTTCAACTGAACCTGGGTTACCTCAGCAGCTGATAACTGAGGCAAAACACCAGTTATTTGCCCATTTTCCTTTCACTTTTCCCTTTTGCATACTTCAAGAATCAAAAAAAGGAACTCGCAGTAAAACCCAGCGTAATTGCCTGGAATCATAATTTCCGGGACCTGGTATTTTATTTCAAGGTGGTGATATTTTCACGGCTAGTGAGGTTCACAAGCATCAACCTTGATTCAAATAATCAAGCAACTTGGAAATGCTCAAGGAAACTTGTGTTCATTCCAATGTTAAGGTCAGTGATTAAGAGGCGTGTGTGGGAAAACTTTAACATAAAAAAACTTTTGTAGAAAAATGTTAAAATGACTTTTTTTATGTTCTCATGAAAGGAACCTAAAATAAATTTTCCTTCTTTGGTCATATTTCAAAAATGCAGTTTTGCACAAACATTATTATGTCACAGAAGCATGGCAAAGGTATTATGCTATGAAAAAAAAACCTAGGTATGCTGAGGAATTATGAAGTGGAATTACCACCAAACATATAGTTATAACTTTTGCTTCATAGGAGAAAGTTTTTTTTTTTTTTTGAGGAAAAATTGCACTGGTAAAATCACTAGCTAAAAAGCGTTCTTTTCTTCCTTATTTCATGATCTCTTGAAGAATGTTGATGTATTTTTCTTTTAAAACCAGTGGAATTGGATGTTATCTGTAACCTATGACAAAATTATAAACTCGCTCCTTTGAGTTAAGTAGCAAAACACAAATCTTAATGAAAAGCGTATTTATGATGACGGGAAGAATTCACACACAATATTGAACCAAGAATCATGGTCACAATTGGTAAAATACAAAAATAACATTAAACACTTAATTGAATTGATTTATACATTTTACACCAAGAGGGAAGCGTCAAACTTATAATCTTGTCAACGTAATGGAACAGCCGAACACCTCGAATCCTAAGAAATTAAGAAAGTGTGCCATGGGCAAGATATGCTTGAATTGTAGCGATCATTCGTTATTCTTAACAGTAATTTATTATTCCTTGTACAAACAACTGCTCGCCATCCATTACGTGGCAATTACTCTTCATTTTTTCTGGTGCCCTTCTAGCAGTGAGCTGTTCTCGGTCGGCCATGATGGTCAGTTTTAGTCAACAGACACTGCAGTGTCGCCTTAGAAGCAATGTTATTGGCTATAGTCGCATAATCAGTATACATTAAAGGGAGTGACAGACGCCACGTATCTGATCAACAGAAATATCCTCGTGATATTTATCATCTATGATTTATAATGAACTACCATAGATAGACTTCATGGCTGACTTGAAAATGTATGAACTAAATAACAATTTCCCCCCTCATGTCTAAACACTAATAAGAGTTTGTGAACACTAGCACTACACTTCTGATT
>JANJGK010006952.1:0-33959 GCA_039081455.1 Macrobrachium rosenbergii
GGGAGAAAAGAACACGAATAAATGCCAGACGAATAAAGATAAATCAACGAACAAATAATTCATTTTTTTAATAAATAAAACGAGATGTCAGAAAAAAAAACTGAAGAAAGAATCAGTTGAATTTGTAATCTTTTCTCTTTAAGAAAGACACGTTTCACGAATCCTTCCTTTAATGAAATCATCACAGAATGTTAACTTCATCTTTGTAACAATATTGCATTATATTTTCCGAGCCCCCGTACCTCAAAGGATTCATTATATCCTTTTATTGTCAACCAAAACACACCTTCAAAGTTGATGAGATTCTCTCTCTTTCTCTCTAAGCTCACAGCCAAGCTTACTGCGTTCGATCCTGAAGCCGAACGGAGAAAGTTATTTAAAAAATTTGTTTTAACTGGGAATTATGTTCTGGTTATTAGGCGTCGTCTGCTGTGAGGTGCAACTGGGTAGGTACATAAATGCCCATCAAAGAAATATTCAGGTTCCTGCAATCGGCTCCCCACATGCCCTAAAATATGGGTGGATCTAGTATCTCTCTCTCTCTCTACAGAACACTTGAGAGAGAGAGAGAGAGAGAAGAGAGAGAGAGAGAGAGAGAGAGAGAGAGAGAGAGGAGAGAGAGAGAGAGAGAGAGCTCCTATAACCGACTTCAAGAGGCCATCAGCATCTCCTTGACCTCTGACCTCTCTCGCGATCCTTAGACGGTCCTCGGCTCCGCATTCAAGGCACGTCCGACGACATCGCAGGGTCGTGGGACGCTTTCGAGGTCCTTTTGATGGAATAGCGCTCATGGGAAGACACACACACACAACACACACACAACCTGATAATGTATGCATGTATGTATATACATTATGAGGCTGACTGTTAAATATACGCACTGTGTAATAATAATAAAAAATAATAATAATAAATAATAATAATAATAATAATAATAATAATAATAATAATAATAATAATAATAATATCTCTTTCCACTCAATATTATATGGGAAACATTACCCCGATAAATTAAAAAAAAAAAAAAAAGGTTTGTAGTTTCTATTTCATGTGCATTTTTACTACAATTTAACAACAGGCATATAAAATAACAGTTGATTAATATTAATAACAATTGACAATGCATGGACGCATACACAGTTAATAAATATGAACACACACGCATAGATGTGTATATAAATATATATATATATATATATATATATATATATATATACTATATATATTATAATATATATATATATATATATATATATATGACAAAAACTCTTCCACCTCAGTTCAGTCACTAAAGACATCTTTGAACAAAACGCCTAAAATAAATCCCTAACCGCCAACCTTCCTTCACACGAAACGCGGCATCTCGATTGTCCGATGATTTTTTGTCTTTTGTCGATCTCCAACACCCTAAAAATCCGTTACATTTTCGTCAGCGCCAGAGAATAACAAGCGTCCAAACATGAATAATTCAACCTTTTTTCCATCCCCCTCTAAGAGTTATTCATTCACTATTCACTCATTACGAAGATCTTGACCAAAACCTCATTCATTATATTTTTCCGATCTGGTGCCTCTCTCTCTCTCGCCACCTCTGGAAACCCTCCCGATCGCACAACAATTAATAATAGGATTTAATCTCTCTTCGATGATTCCTGCAAGGGATATCTGGTCTTATTTTCGCTGAGCATAAGGTCTGAGCTCTCCCAGGCAAACCCGCAAGGAATATTGGACCAAATGTTATCATGGCTTAAGGTCTAGTCTTCAATATTTTGAAAGGTTGTCCACTGGATGGTACTATTTTACTTGTCACTGTTTATCGACTGTCAATCAGGACGAAAGAATAGGTCTCTGATTTCTTCATTGTTCTGTCGCGTAGATTAGGGTCTAAATAGTTCAAATATTTAATAAAGCATTCCTTGGTCGCAGGGAACGGAAGATCCAAGATTAAACATTTATAGGGGTGTTTTATGACGGCAGATACATAAATCTTTCCCCGCGCTCTCCAGTCAAGTGTGCGTTTGAGAAAAGAACTATATCGGCGCGGAAATGTGTTGATGTGAACTTTCCATCCTTGCCCAACCTCTTCCCTTCCCCCTCCCCTCGCCCCTGGAACCGAATGTAAAGTAAATAACTCTCCACATATGCATCAGTTATCGTCTCATTCATGGTCAGTGAGCAAATCACATCCCCATTAGGGCCCCATAACAATTTTACGCCGCATTAGGCATGTTTTGTGCGTGTGCACCGTTGGCGCCAAAATTCGAAAATGGCGGGAAATCGAGGGGGGCTTGCAGGCCGTGACGTCATCCAGGCGCGATGTATCTTTTGTTGTTGTTAAATTTGTTATGAATGTACATCGGCAGCTTGCCACACGACGTTCCCGCGCGCTCTAGAGGCACTAGAAGCATCCTCGAAAAGGCAGTAGCACCTCCGAGTGCGAGGAGGAACGTGCTCGAGTGGCACTTGGCAATATGCTCGCCATAGACCTATGTCTGCCCGTTCCAAATCGTTCGGCTCTTCTACCCAAGTGGAAATCTTTCAACTTTGACGGAATGCAACTCACAACTTCGCTAACGGTCTTCCAAGATCTGCGTCTTATTTTTTAAGCTCAAACCTAAGAAGGATTTTTTAAATAAAGATAAAACTGTATTTAAATAATTCTGCTCTGCTCCTAGAGAATAATACAACATTTCACACTATATTTACATTATATATCTGTGCGTGTGTGCGTGTGCTCTTTACTTTTTTACCTCAAAAGAAAATTAAAGGAAACATGGTTGTGGATTATCGCGTTTTCTTTCATTTTAACTAAAAAATAATAAAAATTCATTTGTCTACATATATATATATATATATATATATATATATATATATATATATATATATATATATATATATATATATATAATATATATATATTTGAGATAAAATGTACTGCGGTTAAGTGCGAACGTGTCTGTGTTTTCGTATGCTTGTGCGTGTGTCCTGGGCCCACCACACTATTAATAAATTATCCACATAGGGCAAACTTTCTACGAGAAATATGTGCGATGCATTACAGTTTGCAATGTGGTCGCCCCCTCCAGCAAAAAATTAAAATCTAATGATATTCTGTCTCGGAATCCAAAAGAACGACACCATATTACTTTTCCATAATGTTACAAGAAAATAAATACATAAATACAAAAAAACTGACTTCATGTACCAGATTTCTTTCAAATGCGATCTGTTAAACAGATATTGAGTGTTTTTTTTATATAAATCACCATATACACGCATGCATGCATGAGTGTGCGAATGGCATAAATTATTACCAGTAATGCACAGTAAAACCCTAGGCTCTTTAAACAATAAAAAGTGACTTGTAAATATATGCACTTAACATATATATATTTAATATATGTGTGTATATAATATTATATTATATATATACTGTATCTCCATACATACATATACACATGTATGTATGAATCTCATTAAACATTTATATGCATATGTTTGTGGCTTCTGTTAGCGTAGGGGACCGCTTATCTTACCGTTAGCCGCTATGACATTAACATACCCAAAAGCTATCATTATTAAAAAAAAAAAAATTTACAATCTAAATATTACCAAATTGCTGTTACACAAGATCCAGAGAAACCTAGTATCAATGTGTTTATATACAGATTATAACAGTGTAATATATATATATATATATATATATATATATAGTATATAATTATATATATATATATATATATATATATTATATAGTATAATATATTAATATATATTATATTTATGTATAAATTGTGTGCGCGTTATTTAAATTTAATAAAAATATGAAATCGAGGACCATGACAGGAGAAGTATGATAAAATAAAGATGAAGATGAAAAGTAACATTAGATAATATATGAAAAGAGATTATTTAATGTATTCGTGCAACAGATAATGTAAGAAGCTGAGATTTCAAAACGCGAATATAGAAATGGTTCATGCGGTTGACACGAGATTAGAAACAAAATAAAACATGTTGAAAAGATGGGTGCTCGCACAAATAAGGAAAAATGAACGTGGATGAATCGCATCAATATTTACGAGTCGACGCAAACAAAAAATGACAACGAACGAAGATTTGTCAAGGATGAGTAACATGCAATGGAAGGCATCGGGAACACTGCTGAAAATAAGGAGTTACAGGATGGCTTCTATCGATATAATCGTTTAGTAGTCAAACAGTCAATCAGTTATTGATACAAATATAAGATTCACTCACCGAGGCATAAACTATTTCAGTTACTGCAAGGTAAAAATCTAAAAATTTTTACCAATAAAAAGTATATATGCAATTAATATATATAACTATATATTTGTATAAATAAATATATATATATATATATATATATATATATATATATTAAGTGTGTGAGCGTGTGTGTGTATGAATCCATTAAGCATTTGTATAACGTATGTCTATGGCTTCAGTCAGTGTAGGGGCCGCTCCCCCCCCCCTTATCCTACCGTTAACTGCTAGGCAAGGACCATAACCCAAAAGCTATCATTATATTTATTTCTAATGAAAATATTTGGTTTAAAAATGACAAAGGATGACTTCCATCGATATAAGCATTTAGCAGTTAATCAGTTAGTGATAAAAACAGTAGAATCTCTCTCGCTTTGTTCGTTTCTGAACCCACATTGTGTCCTATTCCCATCATGTTCGCTTCACATAGCCGCTTGTGACAGATCACTCCCAAGGTATGTGGCAAGGTTCAATAACATTTGGGAGCTTCGCCTCACGGACCCATTTTGTGACAGATGACTCCCAAGGTATGTTGCAAGGTTCAATAACATTTGGGAGCTTCGCTTCACAGACCCATTTTGTAACAGAAGACTCCCAAGATATGTAGCAAGGTTCAATAACATTTGGGAGTTTCGCCTCACGGACCCATTTTGTGACAGATGACTCCCAAGGTATGTTGCAAGGTTCAATACATTTGGGAGTTTCGCCTCACGGACCCATTTTGTAACAGAAGACTCCCAAGGTATGTTGAAAGGTTCAATAACATTTGGGAGTTTCGCTTCACGGACCCATTTTGTAACAGAAGACTCCCAAGGTATGTTGCAAGGTTCAATAACATTTGGGAGTTTCGCTTCACGGACCCATTTTGTAATAGAAGACTCCCAAGGTATGTTGCAGGTTCAATAACATTTGGGAGTTTCGCCTCACGGACCCATTTTGTAACAGGAGACTCCCAACGTATGTTGCAAGGTTCAATAACATTTGGGAGTTTCGCCTCACAGACCCATTTTGTAACAGAATACTTCCTAGGTATGTTGCAAGGTTCAATAGCATTTGGGAGTTTCGCTTCACAGACCCAAGGTTCAATAGCATTTGGGAGTTTCGCTTCACAGACCCATTTTGTAACAGAAGACTCCCAAGATATGTTGCAAGGTTCAATAACATTTGGGAGTTTCGCTTCACAGACCCATTTTGTAACAGAAGACTCCCAAGGTATGTTGCAAGGTTCAATAACATTTAGGAGTTTCGCTTCACAGACCCATTTTGTAACAGAGGACTCCCAAGATATGTTGCAAGGTTCAATAACATTTGGGAATTTCGCTTCACAGACCCATTTTGTAACAGAAGACTCCCAAGGTATGTTGCAAGGTTCAATAACATTGGGGATTTGTTTTTATGATTGATGTTTCATTATTATCACTTTCTGAGCCTTCCATAATGAAGGGAAGGCGGAGAGGTGGGGTGGGGGGGAGGTAAATGATAAGATCAACAGAATCACACACACACATGTAAATGTATATCTATGAGTGTGTGTCTTTACAAAGAGAAATGTATGTATATAAAATCTTAGTCTGCAATACAATTTTACTGTAACCAAAATAATGTGACGAGACAGATGGATGGATACAAGGAAGGAAGGAAGGAGAGAGAGAGAGAGAGAGAGAGAGAGAGAGAGAGAGAGAGAGAGAGAGAGAGAGAGAGAGAGAGAGAGCTGAAACCTGAGCGTTGTATTCATTGCTGTGTCGGCCATCAAGCCCCCATTGAGAAGCACTGGCCCAGACCAAATACGACACGTTGGGGACTCAGTCAAGTGTGTGGTGTATCTTGTGTATGCGTATCTGTGTATTTCTCTGGTGTGTGTGTGTATGTGTGTGTAAAGAGACTGCTGATCCCTTGGGTGTACACTGCGTGGTGTGTATGTTCTTACGTGAAAATTGTATGTATATAATTACGTATTTTGTATTCGTGGATTGTCTGTAGGAGTAAGTTATGTGTAAGTGTAAGTGTGAGTGTATTTATGTATCTTGAATGTGTATACCCTGATGTAGATTTTTTTGCATGTCTACATATTCATGCACTATTTGCATACGCTTATTACCTTTATTTTTTAAGTACATGTATTTCAATTGCATGACTGTATCTTGTATGTGTATCAGAGTATATCATGCTTAGGTGTTTCCGTGTATATATCTGTGTGTGTGTGTTGTCATAATATACAAAACGCAAAATGTATAAAAGTCTACCGAAAATTATCTTCAACTTTTACTACCGCAAAGTCTTAAACAAGAAAATGCAAGCACACACACACACACACACACACACACACACACACACACACACACACACACACACACACACACACACATATATATATATATATATATATATATATATATATATATATATATATATATATATATATATATATATTAGACCTTGTTGACTGAGCCATAACCTCCTACTTTCTTAAGAGCAAACCCGCTATATTTGACTGACTACCGAACACATAATTCACAGCTTATGTCCACAGAGGCAAAATGAGCTATAAGCAATGTTACCATCAATACCACGAAATGAGTCACACTACAAACATAGGGCCTAATACTATCCCCATCTTTCTGGGTCTCAACATAATTACCGGCCATAGTCACTCGAACTATTCAAGGTGGAATTTCAAAGAGATATTCTGCGTGGCTTTTAATGACAGCCAATGCATTTCTTGTGAGCTCATATGCCCCGGTATTGTGTATTAACTAACTAGTGATCACCCTTCCAAATAATAACTCCGCCCAATGATACTTCACGTCACAAATCGTGAGATCCGGGATTTAACATTTTAAATATGGAAATAATAAAAAGCATTATAACTAATTACAGCTAATTCTATGTGTCTGACACAGTCAGCAAAGTCTAATTCGGTTATAAACGTAAGAACCTTACGAAAATATTTTTAAAAAAAAATTATCATTGTGAGGACAAAATAAAATACGGTAATTTGGTCTTTGAATAGAATAAAATAAAAATAAAATTTTAAAAAATTAGGCCATAGGCCCAGAGCTGGGACCTATAAGGTCATTCAGCGCTGAAAGGGAAATTGACAGTAAAAGGTTTGAAAGGCGTAACAGGAGGAAAACCTCAAAGCAGTTGCACTATGAATCAATTGTTAGGAGAGGGTGGAAAGTAAGATGGCAGAAAGAGAATAATATGAACGGAGGTACAGTAAAAAGAATGATAGGGGTCGCAGCTAGGGGGTGAAGGGACGCTGCAAAGAATCGTAAGTAATGCCTACAGTGCACCGCGTGAGGTGCACTGACGGCACTACCGCCTTACGGGGAATTGGGTCTTTAACGACATCAATCCAGCCTTCCTGCTACAAATACCTGTCCACCTTTTACTATCCTACATTCACTCATTAGTTGACCACCTGCGTGTGCGTCGAGGTGTAACAATAAAATAAACAAAAACAGCCAAATATCTTTCCATGTCCTTTGGAAATTTATTATACCATCTCCCTGCAGACGAGAAGAATATAACAAGAAGAGTAGAGAAGACTCGCTATAAGCTCAATGCCGTTGAAACAGCAATTTTTTTAATAACACTCCTAAAAGATGGACTCCTTCCGTATTATTATTATTATTATTATTATTATTATTATTATTATTATAGAGGATGCTATAGCCAAAGGTGGGAAAGCAACGCAGAACAGAAAAAGAAGTTAAGAAAAAACTGCGAGGTAACAACAAATAAGGTAAACAAAATAACTTAATAACAAATAGAAAATAAAGTAGAGTGAGACTCATGTCAGCCCCTCAAAGAAAAAAAAATTTACACTACGAATGAACTTCACAAGTTCCAACGATCCAACTTCAATTCGGAAGATCGTCCCACGATCTGTTCCAACGATCCAACTTCGGGATTTAGAGGAACGTCCAACAATTTGTTCCCACGATCCAATTTCAGGATTCGGAGAACGTTCTGTAATTCGTACCAGCGGTCCAATTTTACGATTCAGAATATCGTCCCACAATTTGTTCCAACGATCCAACGTCAGGATTTCGGTAGCTCGTCCCACGATTTGTTCCCATAATCCACATCGGGATTTGGAATATTGTGTCACAATTTGTTCCGATGATCCAACTTTATTCTGTAATTTGTTCCAATGATCCAATTTCAGGATTCGGAAGGTCGTCCCACAATTTGTTCAAACGATCCAACTTCATTCTATGATTTGTTCCAACGATCCAATTTCGGGCTGCCGAAGATCGTCCCACAATTCGATCCAACGATCCAATTTCGGGTTGCGGAAGATCGTACCACAATTCGATCCAACGATCTAATTTTGGGTTGCGGAAGATTGTACCACAATTCGATCCAACGATCCAATTTCGGGTTGCGGAAGATCGTCCCACAAGTTGATCCAACGATCCAACTTCAGGATTCGGAAGCTCGTCCCACGAATTGTTCCTACAATCCAACATCGGCATTTGGAATATTGTTTCACAATTTGTTCCAATGATCCAATTTCAGGATTCGGAAGATCGTCCCACAAATTGATCCAACGATCCAATTTCGGGTTGCGGAAGATCGTCCCACAATTTAGTTACAGTGAACCGAGTACTTAAAAAAAAATGACAAAAATAAAACCACGTAATACTAAACAAATTATAAATGGCATCTTTCTCCGTCTCAATAATGATTAATATTACGTAAATTTTAAAAATCCCAAAATGACATCACGAGTAAAAAATAACTATATCAATATAATTCAAATTACGGGTTTTAAAATGCCCCATAAATTACCTTTACGAATGCAAAAAGGGGGAGGGGGTTGGGGGTAGGCTGGCCCAGTGCATGGAATTCACGAGTGGAATAAAAAAAAATATATATATATATATATATATATATATATATATATATATATATATATATATATATATATATATAAACTAAAAATGAAATTAGAGTACCACACAAAAATCCCACATTAATCCACTATAACAGAAGTACATTAAAAAAAAGATCAGTGTACCACAACACAATTCCACAACATTCCACCTCATCGAGGTATCTCGTGCACAGATAAACGAACGAACAAACACGGACAATACATTACGGTAAAAAACAAAAAAACAAAAAAAAAAAAAAAAACTCATTCCAGAATGACAAGAGCCCACACCGCATATAAGCATCAATGACCAGCTGTCTGTCAAACTCGTAGTGGAGTAATATTGTATTGTCATTGTGGTTGAATGGATTTTTTGATAGTTAGCTACGCAAAAAAAAAAAAAAAAAAAAAAAAAAAAAACAGAGAGGAAAAAAAAGCAGATTTCACCCCTGGACGTGACATAAAGTTTGGTATCCGCCGAGCCGTGGGTAACATTGTACGATATATGATTTTTTTTTATGAATAGACTGTCATGGATGCTATTACTACTAATATTACTTTTAATACTACTGTTGGTACTATGATTATCCAAATAGTCATTACTAATATTCTTTTAAAACTCAGAACTCCTGTAATTATAAAATACATTTTATCATTAACGCTACCATGATGAATATCACAAAAACTATAAGACATTAATATATCATCATGAATATTACTTAATTACCATCATCACAGTATCACCTAATTATCATCATCATAACATTACTTATCATTATTATAATATTACTTAATAATCATCACCATAATATTACTTAATAATCATCACCATAGTATTATTTAATTATCATATTATGAAAATTATTTAATTATCATCACCATAACATTACTTAACATCATCAGCATAATTATGACTTATCATCATCATAATATTACTTAATTATCATCACCAGAATATTAATTAACTATCATCACCATAATATTACTTAATTACCATCATCATCACTGTCATAATTTTAACTGCTTTAAATAATATTACCAGAAAGTTTGAAACCAGAGCGTCATATTCATCCACCAAAAAAAAAAAGGGGTCATAATTCCCCCCATAAATCAACGCCTGTTGTGATAGCATCATTATGAGAAAAATATTTTACGCTGTGACTTTTTCAAAATATAGGTTGCGCCCCCTTTTGAATAATGCATTGCGCCGTAATGATCAAAATAATTTGCAGCCCCGGTAATTTCGAGTATAAATATTGCGATAATGACGGCGTTATCTAATTTGCCCCGTCGAGTCCATTTGAAAAGAGAGGAGAGGAGGAGGAGGAGGAGAGGGCGAGATGAAAATGAAATGAAGATTAGTAATGAATAATTAAACAAAATAATGAAAGGCGTGCATATTTAGGGTAATTATGCTGTGGTTACTGACGTTTTTCTTATGAAGATAACGAGTTGGAGCACAGTTACTACCACAAGTAATAATAATAATAATAATAATAATAATAATAATAATAATAATAATAATAATAGTCCTTAATAACAATAATAATAATAATAGTCTAACTAACAGTCTAGAACTCGGACAACGCTACTGAAAAAACAGAGAGAGAGAGAGAGACAGAGAGAGACAGAGAGAGAGAGAGAGATTATTCTTGTCCATTATTTATATTAATAACAGCGGTGGCCGTGGAATTAGCATAACTGGCTGTTGGAGAGAGAGAGAGAGAGAGAGAGAGAGAGAGAGAGAGAGAGAGAGAGAGAGAGAGCATCATGCATTTATTTTTGCCCGACGACGATGTAATTAGGGAGGCCCAGCAGCCCTCTCCATATTTGCTGCCTGATGTGTTTTGAATTATTTATGATTTAATGCCATTACGGCGACACCCGTGGAAAGGACGGGAAAATGGTTGCGTGTCTTTTTCTCAGTCTCGCCCCGCGTGTGCTGCCTCCTGCGTGCATGTGTGCGTGCGTCTCTGCTTGGTGACACAATGTACGTCTGTTTCAGATAGCTAAACAGATGTATAATTTAACAATCTGATACCTAATGAAAAACATATAATATATATATATATATATATATATATATATATATATATATATATATATATATATATATATATATATATATATATACTGTATATATATTTAATGTGCATATATATACATAACAGTTGAAATATGAATATTATAGTAACAAAAAAATTCCTCTTTAGTGATCAATGAATTCGGCATCCAATAGCATGTTTATGTATAATAATAAATAAAACCCTGAGTCCAATAATATATTCACGTACATTATAAATGGATATATAATTCCCAGCACTGTCATTCCCTTAGACCTGATATTATTGGAACTGATAGACTACAAGTTGTCTGACATCACTGACCCCCCCCCTCACCATTACAAGTGTTTACGTATTCAAGCAAATCCAAAACCCACGAGGCTGCTTACTTGCCATGCAAGAATCATCCACTGCTCAGGAGGAGGAGGAGGAATATAGAATTTTGGGTAAAGGCCAAGTGCTGGGACCTATGTGGTCAGTCAGCGGTGAAAGGGAAATTGACAGCAAAAAGGTTTGAAAGGTGTAACAGGAGGAAAACCTCGCAGTTGCACTATGTAACAATTGCTAGAAAAGGGTTGATGAAAGTAAGTTGGAAGGAAGAATATGAGGTACAGCAAAGGGAATGAAAGGGGTTGCAGCTAGGGGCCGAAGGAACGCTGCAAGGAACCTTAAGTAATGCCTCCAGTGCACCGCGTGAGGTGCACTGACAGTTCTACCCCCATAGCGCGTACTATCCTCCCTGGGCTGTACGAAGGACATGTCCAAGCCATCTCCCTCTCTCCTTCATCGGTGTTACATCTAATGTCCACATGGCATCTTTTCTAATTCCTATTATTCTCATTAAAGCTTTATTCTCAACCGACAACATCGTACACATACACGCATAGCACGAATGCGCGCGAACGTCATAAATGCTCCCACACGAAAGTAAATATTATACGAAATTACATTGCTCATGCAATTATACGTGACCAAAATTAACTTAAATTGAAGAAAACTACAGCCGTGGATGCTTTGATACGCGTGCGTATATGCGCAGATGTGCACGTGGTTTGGGTGAGTAAACAAACACTGCTAAGAACGTTCGGAGATCACGCGAGATGTGTAGAATAAGTTCAATTACCATGAAGGGAAAAGTCACTAGATTCGACGGACTTAGCTAACAGCCAATGAAAGAGGCCACATTTAAGATGTTGGTAAGAATTCAAAGGTATGAAGTTTCAAACAAGGATGGCAACTAACCAAACCCCCTTGGGGTGGTAGTGCCGTCAGTGTACCTCATACTGTGCAATGTAGGCATTACTTAAGGGTCTTTGCAGCGTCCCTTTGGCCCCTCGCTGCAACTGCTTTCATTCCTTTTACTGTACCTCCGTTCATGTTCTCTTTCTTCCATCTTACTGTCCACCTCTCCTAACAATTGATTCATAGTGCAACTGCGAGGTTTTCCTCCTGTTACACCTTTCAACACCTTTCAACCTTTTACTGTCAATTTCCGTTTCAGAGCTGAATGGCCTTAGTTGCCCCAGTGCTTGGCATGTATGCCTAAAATCTATAAATCAATCAATCAGTCAAGTAACCAAAAGATAAATTGTAAACAAAAGCCATCTACAAGGGTAACAAACCATGTTCCAAACAATAAGGTGAACTTACAATGAAGGTGCGATGACAGAAACCTTGACTATCTGCTTGAAAAACTGTTCCAATCAAAACTACTTGTAAAGAGTAATCCTCATTATCTTTACCTACCTGCACAGGTGACGCCCCCTCGGCGTTGGTGGTCGCTGTAACGTTGAACCCACTTTGTTCGTAGGGAATCGGAACTCTTCCTGAAACAGCAAAAGCAAGAATGCAATTACATAATGTATGTCTGTTCCTTACGGTAAATTATTATTAATATTCAAGTAAATAGGTAAGCAAAACAGAATGCAGATAAAAATAAAACTATGTATGTATAATCAAAACATGACACTGAATAAAACCTACAGTAAGAAAACAAGAGAAGATAAGTCCGCTCTAGTTTATCCTTAATTAAGGGAGCCAAAACCACGACTGAAAAATGCCTAAGATACAAGACATAAGGAGCATTCAAACTAAATTGGTACCAGAGATCTAAAGGTAATTTTCATGTTGATGATTATCCTCTAAATCTGCAATTAGGAATAGTCACTGCAATGTTCATTAATTAACTGCTGAACCAAGAATGAGACCCTTATGCTGAAATCTTGTAAATCCTAAGCACTCTGTAATCTCACACAGAACTGAAATATAAAATTCAGGTCAAATTCCAAGTTCTAAGACCTATGAGGTCATTCAGCGATAGAAGGGAAATTGAGAGGACAGGAGGTTAGAAATGTGTAACAGTAAGAAAACCTTGCAGTTGCATTATGAAATAATTTTTAGGAGAGGGTGAAAAGTAAGATGGAAGAAAAATAGTATGAACGGAGGTACGGTAAAAGTAATGAAACGGGTTAAAGATAGGGCAGAGGGGACGCTGCAGAGGACCTTAAGTAATGACTACAGTGCACCGCGATAGGCACAATAGTAGCGCTACCCCCCTACGGAATCTTACACTGAAAGCTTGTCAGCAGCATGTCGAACTCGCCTCCCCACCCTTCCTCCAACCCAACACTTAACCATTTACCTCTATCTAGTCACACTCCCCCAACCAAGATAATAACGCCCTTCTGTTCTGACACTTCTGCCAGGTCTAGCAGCAAGTTCATTTAAGGTTTAATCTCCTCCACTCCCTTCCAGAACTGCAGTTTTTCAACAATCTATACTCTCCCATTCTCTCCTTGTGAATAAGCCATCCCAAAACACTAACCTCATGTGTTTTCACTATGCTTATTTACTTTACCACAGTGCTATAACTCTAAAATATCTCACTCTCTCAACCTTTCCAACTCTTCACAATTAAAAACAAGTTAAAAACTTTGGCGCAATCGAGTTTTCCGTACTGCCGCTACAGCGTATAATCAAGGCCAACGAAAATATATCTGTCTTTCGGTGGTCTCGGTATAATGCTTTATGAGCCGCAGTCCACGAATTTTTAACCACGGCCCAGTGGTGGCGAGGCCTATATCGTTGCCAGACACACGATTTTGGTCAATTTTAACCTTAAATAAAATAAAAACTACTGAGGCTAGAGGGCTGCAATTTGCTATGCTTGATGACTGGAGAATGGATGCTCAACATACCAATTTGCAGCCCTCTAGCCTCAGTAGCTTTTAAGATCTGATGGCAGACAGAAAAAAGTGTGGACGGACAGACAATGCTGGCACAATAGTTTTCTTTTTAGAAAACTAAAACTTGTATAAACAACTTGTAATTCTTCGTAAGCCATCACATTCACTTTTGTAAAAGAGTAAGCTAACAATCACTTCTTATGTTCCAATTCTGCCTCTGCAGAAACTCTTCTCATCTGATGTTTTTGCAAAGCCCCCGCTACCTTTCTTACTGCACCGACTCTTTGATTCACCTCTCATGTCATCCACCTTATCCTCATGTAATTCACTGCTTCTTCTCACTTTATTCTTTTTACCTTCATGACCAGTATGTGTGTGTGAACTGATGTGGATCTGCTTTAGGTATTTCTTCTGTGTAAGTATATCAAACAAGCAGTGAAGTGGAAGCTTGCTGCACAGGAAGGATACCACATTAGGAGAAATGTACTGGTGTTCATTTTAAGTAAACCACCCACTTAATATACTATATGTGTGATATATATTACACTTAACCATTTCCCATAACAGCAGGTTGCTCTAGAGAAATAAAACAAGAACAAGGTCACTGCAACATTAATAACTTACCGGTTGCATCACAGATGAACTCGTGTAGAAAACATTAATTTCCACAGTTGCTTCATACATCAACGAGGAAGACTCATGAGCAATGTGTTGAAGTCCCTTAAACCCACTGTGCCACTGACCTTACTTGCACGATTTTACTTTCTCAGTACTAAAGCATTTTTCCAAGAACTCTCAGCCCAGCGATCCAAAACATTCTGTCTTTCTTACCCACAAAGCTTCCGAATTATATGCTCTTTTCACTTACCCAAGATTCACTATTCTCTCCACATGGCCATACCAATTCAAAACACACTAATCCCTCTTCTATCTTGGACTAATATTTCTACCAATTTTTCTTCACATCTCCACATGATTTCATCCTTTCAATCCTTCTAATTCCACTTGTACTATGCAAACAATTTATCTCAGCAGATTCAACTTTTATTTTTCTTTCATTTATATTCAACAGCCACACTTTATTTCCATAACTAGTGATGACTCGACAAAACTTCATACATTCCAACTATGGCTTCCATACACAATCCCTTCTCTTCTTTACCTAGTGCAACCATCATTACTCCATCTATTTTATGACTTGTCTCTTTGTTCGTTACATCATTCAATACGCTTACTTACAAATACCTTTTCCTCATATTTTCTCTCCCAAGTATATTTATTAATACGCGCCATTGCAAATCAATAATAAAGTGCATTTCCATTCTCTCTCTCTCTCTCTCTCTCTCTATTACATATATATATATATATATATATATATATATATATATATATATATATATATATATATATATATATATATATATATATAAATATATATATATATATATATATATATATATATATATATATATATATATATACATACATATATATATATATACACATATAACTATAATCATAATTTTATATGTAAACATCAGTATTGCTACAAATGTCCTTTGATCATTTGCATTTTTGCTTTTCCCATCTTGATATGTCAATATAACATAACGTAAAACTGAAAGAAGTACTAACTGTTTCTGTAAAGTCCGCTTGACATTCTCGCCAGCCTTGCCCTCCAATAATGAACATCCAGGTGTCAGATGAGGAGATAATTTCATGACCGTACCCTAAGTCATTACCAACCCCTGGCCTGACCATATTAATCCCACCCGAGGGGAAAATCAGTAGCTTGTTGCACACTTGCATGAACCCTTTGAGATTTCACACAGCTCCACTATTGTTACCAGTCCCCAGCCAATCTCGTCGCGAGAGCTCTCTGAGGACCTTCCCCTCCTTTCCTTTACCTGTCATGCCATTAAGGGTCACGGTCTTGACCTGACCCACACCTGTGATTCCTCCTACTCATCCTCACTCCACTCTAAGTATCTCTGCATTGTCCTCTAGCTTCCTTGACCTTTGTATGGGCCAACTTTCAACGACTTTTCCAGATACCTGCCAGGATTATTGGGGTGCCCAAGAAGAGGACAGATGACCCTATTAAGAGGAAACTGTCGAAACACAACCACCGTCGGCACCATTTGCAGTATAAATACGAGCTCCGACGGACCTTCTGTGAGCCAGTGTATCTTACAATGCCTACCTGTTGAGAAGTCTGTCTGACTTGGGGCTCCACTAGACCACCCTATGATGCTGTCACTCTGAAGGTGGTCCTACCTCACCACCTTGCCCTCTGAGTGCTGATGCCTCTGTAGCCTGCCAGTGCCCTTCTACTTCTTCTGCTCCCTCTATGGTGGGGGACTCTACTAAACGCAGTTACCACTGATGCCCTGCTATGGGAACCTGGCTCTGATCTCCTTTAAGTCTTGTCCACGGACTAAGGCAATGTGATTGGAAGTTGTCTGTCCGGCCTCAGCATTTTGTCTTTGCCTGATTTTCCCCACCTTTTCTCCTATTCCCATATCCATATCCTTTTGCGTTCTCTCTCAGAGATTCATGTGATTTGATTGTGGTGTCTGATTTATCAATATTGGAATACTAGTGTTAATTTTACGTTTGCTTTGACTGTAAGTGATAACATACAGTGAATTATTCATGCCAGTGCTTTGCTATTTGCTTATGTATTCCAAGTCAGGTGTCACTCGAAGTCCCTTCATGTATCACAACATCCCTGCTCTTGCAGATCTGTGATGCGAGTACCTGGTGTGTGAAATTACCTGTAGGTCAACGGTGCCAGCTCCCTGCAAACTATAGGTGCCATAGCCCATCAAGATATCCGGAATCCCAGTGTGATCCTTGCTTGCTGTACACCATCCTGTACATTCTAAGGACCCTATCCCATACCTGCGACTTGCATTAGCCTAAGATGGCAGAGTTATACTGCTTGCACTTGTGTGGCACTTTTGCTTAGTCTTTGTGATTTTAGCCTAGTGATTTGAATAGTGCCAGGGAGCTCCACTGATAACTCCTGTAAATATTTTCTCTTCTGACCTTTTAGTGAATTATACTTCTAAGTGCACAATATAAGTTTGCACTGCCCCTTTATTTTTTTTGGTATTCTGAGTATAATCACTTACCATTTCTGTTCACAGGAGCGTAGCCCCTTGTTAGTCAGCTGCCGTTATCTAGGTCATAATCAGAGTCATCCATTATCTCCACAGCTGCACTGAATGTGACAGTGGCGACCTTGCAGGATCCTTACTAATTGTTTAATACGTGCAGTGATACCAGTGTTGATTTAACAGCCCAGGAAAGCGCGCATTCCAGTGAAAGATTACTTAAACATTCTCGCTAAGAGAATCCTTTCTGGCAACCCCATGCATCAGCCACCCAACGTACTACAAGAGCTTTGCTCACCCATTCAATTCACCCAGTGTAGTCAAATCACCTTTTCTACTGTATAACTTTCTCTAGACGTGTCATAACTTACATAAAAATATCTCATCTATCCTATCAGTGATACTTCTATACTTGCTAATATGTGTACTGCAGTGAAAACTCATTCAAAGTAACGTGAATATGAATATCCTTCCATGATCATATGGCAGCAAGTGTTAGAGCAATATCAGTAGCATCAGAGGTCTTGTTTGATGTCTGGCCAAACCGTCTAGCTGAGAGTTCATCAACCCATTTACTTAACCTCTGCCAATAGATTGACTCGATAGACAGTAACTTTCACAGTTTGCTCACATCCCAAGTGAAAGTCTCCCACTTTCTCTTTCCTTTTCGCTCGCTCAGAGTCTAACTATGGAGACGCTCGTTTGTTTGGAATAATTATGTGTTTTGGAATCTCTTTTATGATTTTGCGAGACTAACACTCTACCTCCTCTACCTTATGAGAACAGTGTGAAATTATCTATAACTTTTGTTTGTGCATATACCCCTGAACCTTTACAAACCACTGACTGCTTTACGTTACACAAGTGGTTGATCTGTGAACAAACTCATTTCGATCACTAGTCAACCCACGTGCTTTTGCACATTTGTGACAGCTGAGATATTCCTGTTGGAATTTATACACGTTGTGTAAAGTGTTTGCTGAGTCTCGTCAGACCCCCTTGAAGTGACAATTCGTGCTTTGCAGTGATTTGTCTCTGAGAAGAAACTACCTGCCTGTTGATTTGTCAATTTGTTCTTTTGAACATTGCTACCGTCCCTCAGGAACTACCTGCCTCTGCCCCTGCAAGTGCCACACCTCCCCTTTTTGGGAATCACTTACGCCTTTCAAGGTGCCCCTCTTGAGTGTTTGAGGACACTTACGCACATTTAGGGTGCCACCTTGTTACAAACTTTGGAGAAGTGTCACCACCGTCCTTAGGGATACACTTTTATACACTTTGGAGAAGTGCCACCACCGTTCTTAGGGATACACTTTTATGCACTTTGGAGAAATGCCACCATTGTTCTTAGGGATACCCCTCTATTCTGTTAAGAACTACTCACGCACCTGGGTGCCCATAGAAGCTTTGTTGAACTGACTGTTTGAGTGCTGCGGGACTAGCTTAAGCACTGTGGGTGCTACTGTGTTTGATAACACACCTATGTCTTGCGAGGCACACCCTTAACGTGCCTTTTGGTGCCACCGCTCTAGACCAAGCAAACCCAACCAAACCCCAAGTAGGCAGTTGCCTGACTTCCCTGACTGTGGCTTTTGAGTGCCGCTGAGTGCCTCAATTCAAACTTTATACTATGGGAGTACTGCACTTAGGTGTCCTTCTGCTTGTCTATTAGACAATTAAGAAACAAAGCTTACCACCATGAGTTCCACCTTCATTGGCACTCCCCTTTTGAGCCAACGCACGACAGTGCCCCTTTTACACCACTTCTGACCCCCTCAGTGCCATCTAGTAGCATTTCCTTCCCTTTGCATATCCAATATGTCAACTTACGCCGAGGACTATAGGCTCTTCCAGGAACTTGGGCTGGACCGAAACCTTCAGGGAGAATCCCTTACCACCTGGGTTGATGCTCAGGTAGCTGGAACCCAGCAGGAGAGAGAAGCCCAACGGATTCATGAACTGGCTGTAGCTCAGTTCAGAGCTAAGAATCCCCCCTCTGCTGCTCCCCCTGCCCTCCATGTTGCAAGGGGTGAACAGTCTTGTCCAAGAATGGTCGGATGAAGACCCAAAGACTTGATTAGATCACATCGAACAGGTCTTTGAGAATTACCAGCCTAACCCCATGGAGATAGCACTTATTTTGAATAAGCATATACTAGGGAAGGGATTTATCGCTCTTTGGTTCTTGTCTGCCACACAGCAAGGAGATCTAGTACTCGTAAGGTGAGCTATAACCAAGGCTTACAAGATCACCCTGGAAAAGTGGAGGCAGAGCTGGTGTAGCCTTTCAAAGTATGCCAGACAGAAATGGACGGACTGGACCTACTACAAGGATAAGAACTTCAACCGATGGATGGAGTCCCTCTCCGAGAAGACCTACAATGTTGTTGTTGAGCATATGAAGCTAGAGGATTTCTTTTACTATGCCCCCAGTGCCCCTGCGACACACCTGCATGAGCGGCACCCCGCAACTGTCGCTGAGTGCTGCCGGCTAGCCGAAAAGTGGGAAACGCATCACACCCACCTGAGTTCCTTACAGAAGAAGCATAGTCCTCTAGGGTGCACCTCCTCCACTGCCCAGCCAAAGCCTTTCTTTTGTCATTTCAGCAAGAGGCTGGACACAAAGCCGATCACTGCCCGAACAAGCCAGGGAATAACCAGCAGACCAACTCATGCTCGACAAGCAAAGGTATCCAGACTCAGAACCCGCTTGCTGCTTCCGGGACCCAACAACGCCTTACTGTCAACCCAACTGGGTCAGGTTTCAAATGGGACTATAGTAAGGACATTTGCAAAGATTGTAAGAAGGTCAGACATGCATCTGCACGATAACCAGGGTGCCCCCAATATTCCCAAACCCAAATGGCTTCACCAAATGGACAGGGTTGAACAGTGCGACTATAGCCCCCATTAATAGCTCAGGACTGGCCTGTGTGCTCACTAACATTGTCGACACAGGGATGGAAGTCAGTCTCATATTGAAAAGTTAGGTGCCTACCAAAGCCTCTATTCAGGAGGATGAATGCATTTCTAGCCACTGGTTCTACGGTCCCTCACTGGACCCCCCAACTGTCCGCCTAACTGTCACTCAGGGCGACCCCCTGAAAACAACAGAACATCAGTTTGGAGTAACCGAGAAGCTCGCTACCGGACACCTGCTGCTGGTGGGGCAGGATTTCCTTAAGTGGAGAGACTCGTAGGTCCCTCTACTATGCATGGTAGTAGTGCCCACAGAACCCAAGATGAAATCCTTCCACTAAGCATGCCTATCAGAAGGCTCTCTACTAGTGCCAGATGGCCCTTCATTCATCTCAGAACCTATGGATATGATCCCTGTGCCTGACAGCAGCTCTGCCACGGAATCTGCCCCCCTTCCTATCTCTCCTCCTATCCCACACCCTGGCGGCCCCCCAGCCTCACAACCTGAGGAGCCAACTGGGCTCTCCTTTCTTGCTTCCGGCCTAAGGTGGCCCTGCAGACTTGCAACCTGCGGATCCATCTTGGCCTCACTTGCCAACACGCATAACCAGAGAGGAAACTTCTCCTTGTGAAATCAGTGACACGACAGTGCCATCCGGTGCCACCCTCTCCCAGATGCCTGCCATCGCCATGCACCCTCTACCAATTTCCACCTGATTTGGGAAAATAGGGTCCCCAATGGGCCCAAACCTGAACACTCCGCCACTATCCCCACTGGGAGGATACCTCATATCCTGATGGCACTCACTCTTACAAATTTAGGTGTCACCGACACCATCCATGAAAACGCTGTCTCCGAAACGCTGCCCATACCACTTGAACGGCTTGAGCAGTGCCAGGCTTCATCTGTCGCAATAGATAAGTCTGTATCAAGCATCATCCCTGTAACTGGCCCTGCCTTAGTGCCGGCGATAAGACGCCCTACAGATCTCCCTCCTGGAGGTCCCAATTGTGCCTTTAATCCATTGCCAGTGCCATCTGCGTGTCCTGAGCAGTGCCATACCCCATCCATCTCAGATGTCGAGCCACATTCCACCTTAAACTCTAAACATGGGTCTGCCGAGATGACAGTGCCAGTGCCAAATCAAGATTCGATTCCTGTGTTGGGTCCTGTTTTCATATCAGAACCAGAGCACCACATAGATTTCCCGACAGATCACAATCCAGCCTCCCTCTCTACCCCCGGCTTGACTCCGCTACCAGTGCGGGACAGAGAGCCAACCCAAAGTTCAGTACGTTCCTCGATGCAGCTTCCACTGATGTCCTGCTATGGGAACCTGGCTCTGATCTCCTTTAAGTCTTGTCCACGGACTAAGGCAATGTGATTGGAAGTTGTCTGTTTGGCCTTACCATTTTGTCTTTACCTGATTTTTCGCACCTGTTCTCCTATTCCCATATCCATATCCTTTTGCGTTCTCTCTCAGAGATTCATGTGATTTGATTGTGGTGCCTCATTTATCATTATTGGAATGCTAGTGTTAATTTTACGTTTGCTTTGACTATAAGTGATAGCATACAGTGAATTATTCATGCCAGTGTCTTGCTATCTGTTTACGTATTCCAAGTTAAGTGTCACTCAGTGTCCCCTCATGTATTACAAAATCCCTGCTCTTGCAGATTCATGATGTGTGTACCTGTTGTGTGAAATTACCTGTAGGTCAATGGTGCCAGCTCCCTGCAAACTACAGGTGCCATACCCCATCAAGATATCCAGAATCCCAGTGTGATCCTCGTCTTGCTTGCTGTACCCCACCCTGTACATTCTAAGGACCCTATCCCATACTCACGACTTGCATTAGCCTAAGAAGGCAGAGTTATACTGCTTGCACATGTGTGGCACTTTTGCTTAGTGTTTGTGATTTTAGTCCAGTAATTTGAACAGTGCCACGGAGTGCCATTGATAGTTCCTGTAAATATTTTCTCTTCTGATCTTTTAGTGAATTATACTTCTAAGTGGACAATATAAGTTTGCCTTGACCTCTTTATTTTTATGGTATTCTGAGTATAGTCACTATTACCCTTTCTGTTCATGGGAGCATAGCCCCCTTGTTAGTCAGCTGCCATTATCTAGGTCATAATCAGAGCCAACTATTTATCTCCATGGTTATCGCTGAACGTGAAACTATAAATATAAATACATATATGTGTGTGTATACTTTTACTAATATATATATATATATATATATATATATATATATATATATATATATATATATATATATATATACATATACATATATACACACACACATATATACATATATGAGAGAGAGAGAGAGAGAGAGAGAGAGAGAGAGAGAGAGAGAGAGAGAGAGAAGAGGTGGCATCAGAAAGTAGTAACCGCAAGAGATTTAACAAGCAGTTCATTGCCTTCCTGTCTTGGCAATGAAAGACCACCAATGGTTATTTGTCTACTGACAAACTACCAGTTCCCTAATCCACTCCTTCAGTCAAGTATGAATTTTTAAAAACAGTCTAAATTGCTTCCCCATCCTTTCTTCCAGGGGTCCAACTCCGTTCTTACTAGTGAGAGAGACTTGGTGCAAATCAGCCGCAAGGAGTTAAGTGGGAACTCGGTCCCAGGAAACACCGGCTGACAACTATACCACGAAACCATGGCACTCACAGGAATGGTAGGATTTCGTTTCAGTAGATTTCATTTGACTTATGTGGGTTTTGAACTCGGACCAGGCAATGTAAGTCGCCAGTGATACCACTGAGATACCTAATGACATCTTTCTCTCTCTCTCTTGATGGCTCGCGCAACGCTTTGCTGGAACCCGGTTCTGCCCGTCATGTCTCCCCAAGCCCCTCGATCCCCTACCTACCCCGCCCCACCCGGGACGGACAAACAGGTTCTCAGGAGGAAGATGGATGTGTCATGTCTCCCCTACTCTCTCGATCCCCTACCTACCGCGCCCCCACCCGGGGCAGAAAAACAAGGAAGAGCCACTCGGGTTTTATTATTATTATTATTATTATTATTATTATTATTATTATTATTATTATTATTATATATATATATATATATATATAGAGAGAGAGAGAGAGAGATGATGTATTTATTTATATATACATATATATATATATATATATATATATATATATATATATATATATATATATATATATATATATACACGTGTGTGTATGAGAGGAAAAGAGAGAGAGACGGATATAAAGATAAAGATAGATAGCACACCTTCCTGCTAGATGGAATGGCACCGAAAAGGATCCATACAACTTTCTGGTTTCTAAGATGGGTGAACAGGTGAGCAACAGGTCGGGAACAATCCACGGACAAAGCAAACGAGACCTGAATGTTACTGTGGCCAGCATCGGCAGTCGACTGTACCTTATTCACTGGGTGGTGGTGAATCGCCATGTTAATTGGCCTAAAATTGATGATTACGTTATTCATGGTGGGTGGATTGGTTGCCAAGTCGGTATGTGTATGTATGTATATGTATACACACTATATATATATATATATATATATATATATATATATATATATATATATATATATATATATGTAGATAGATAGATAGATAGATAGATAGATAGATAGATATATACACATATATATATATATATATATATATATATTATATATATATATATATGTATATATATATATATACATATACATCATACACTGTATATATATATGTATGTATGTATGTCTGTCGGTCTTCCTATCTATCCATCCCACCAACGCTATCTCAGTCTTTTCACTCACGTTTTATACAATCATGCATTTATACATGAATTCCCGTATGTATATATGCACGAATTTTCGGAGTGAAATACTGAAATACGATGGTGACAATGTAAAATCAGAACGAAAAATGAGAGCGAGAGAGAAAGAAGGAGAGAATTAATCCATGCAAAATTAAAAGCGAGGAAAAGAATTACACTTGAAAAGTTATACCTATCTTTTATATATATATATATATATATATATATATATATATATATATATATATATATATATATATATATATATATATAGTATATATATACATACATATATATATCAACATACACTTGATCAGACTGTCAGTGGTAACCAGATACCATCAGTAACGGTAACGAATTACCACCAACAAACAACTAAGTGTAGAACCCCAACACCGAAACGCAGCAATGGCACAGCCATGCAGATCTAGGCCCCCCCGGGCCTGTCCCCGTGGGGGGGCCAAAGCTAGGGTAGAACCCCAAATATTATTATTTTCATTATACAACGTTATCTCTTCTCCTCTGGGAGGGAGAGAGAGAAAAAAAATGTCGGGGGGGAGAATAAAAGAATGCAAAATGATTCTGCATTCGCCGTTAATTCATGCCGTATTTGCATAAAAGGCAGGAGATATATATGCATTTTTCATTTCTGGCCTGTGACTAATTCTAAGCGTCGCTGTATTTTTTCTTTTTTTCCGCCGCATTTTTATTTCCATTTTTTAAGCGTTTTATTCTGCGTTGTGTCGTCTCTCGCCGTTCCGCTTCGCTCTCGGTCGAGAGGCACGACACGCTTGTGGAGAGAATGAGGACAGACTACCACCGCTGTAAACGCTATTATTATTATTATTATTATTATTATTATTCAGAAGATTCATTGAAACCTATTCATATGAAACAAGGCCACAGGGGCCACTGATTTCAAATTCGATCTTCCAAAGAATATGGTGTTCTTTAGGAAGAAGCAAGACGAAGTACAGGGAAATACAGAAAGAGATGCCACTTATTAAAAAAAGAAAAAAAAATTAATAAACTGATAAACAGATCAAAATGCCTCAAAATGCAAGGAAAATAGCATTCGGGTAGTAATGCGTTGCAGTTTCGCTAAGTAGAGTAGGAGGAAGAAGGCTCAGGTAGAATCAGGATAGTTGGATTTCATTTCAGTTTATGAAATTGAGGCTGTCAAGCCAAGCGCTGGGACGCTTTCGGCCATTCAGCGCTCAAGACAGTGAAGAGAAGCAGTTGGAGTGGTTGGACAGCAAGATGGAGAGATCCAGAAAATAACGGAGATGATGTGCAAGGATCTAAAGGTGGAACTGGGAGAATCCCCCCCCCCAACCCCAGTTGCACAAAGAAGTAATAGTTAGAGAGGTTGGACAGCAAGACTGAAGACAGAAAGCGGGAATGGAGGTAATGTAATAGGATACAAAGCGGGCACAGATAGGGACCACAAGGATTCTATAAACACCCTTTTGTAAGCCCTACAGTGCGCCGCGCGAGTTGCACTGACGGCACTATCCCCCTACGGAGCGGTAACGTTGGAGTCATCTACGAACTTTTAATTCCAATTGACTAATTACCACTGCACCGGTATAAAGGTACATGGTACAGTACCTGATGCCGAGAGAGAGAGAGAGAGAGAGAGAGAGAGAGAGAGAGAGAGAGAGAGAGAGAGAGAGAAGCCCAACTTAGTTCCGGTCCCAGAGCCCGGATAAATAGGGAGGGTTGGAGTCAGAAAGTGCATTTGTCCATAGCACATTGGCCAACACCAATTATATGACATTAAACGTTCGAGATATTTTCAGCAGTTGGAAGCTCATCAAAAACAGCAACCCCGACTACGGATTCTTATAAAATAAAAAAGCGATTTGTACCTTGCATTTTTGCAAGAGTCATCAATGTTAAGGAAACAGATGACGGGTGAAAAATATTTATACATATTTTAGCACCTCTAAACACCAGCTTTTCTCTCTCTCTCTCATCCATGCATAACGTTAGAAAGTTTATAGTTTTGGTTCTTTCCATTAGGTTTATAAATGTAAGAAGTACTACATTTCTTGACGTGTAAGGGTAAAACACCGTTAAGCGGGATTATATATATATATATATATATATATATATATATATATATATATATATACTATATATATATATATATATATGTATACATATATATATATATATGTATAAATATATATATATATATATATATATATATATATATATATATAACACACATATATATACAGTATATATATATATAATATATATATATATATAATATATATATATATATATATATATATATATATATAATATATATATATATATATATATATATATATGCTTGACTTGCAAGTTAGCGTCCTTTTAGGACTGTTACAGACGAATGTTTACTTATTTTGAACGAAAGAGTAAATATTAAATTTTAATATATTTTATCTGCATCTTTTAATTTTCTCTGTTAAAAACGGTGTTCATTTTGCATTACATCTGACAAGTGCATGGCTTGGGTGGCATTTGTAACTTTTAGTGTCTTTTTGTGCCTAAATTCCAGTCTCTTCTTTTTTTTTTTTTTTTTTAGCTTTCGTATGCCTTCTCTTCATTAATGATTGCCCCGTCGACATCTTTTTCTCTATCTTGGCTTAAAAAAGATCTTTTTCTCTATTTTATATTACTTTTACATCTACAATTAACTTTTCGGATCACATAATAATTGTCCCTCTTCTTCTTGCACGTTATCTTTTAATCATCATTTGAGAGGACAACCAGGACTGGTCTTCAAATTGCGAAGCATTGCGATTTTAAAATCTCGTAAAGAATTCTGTAGGGGAGATTTGTTAGAGTTTTCGAGATTGACAAGTCACGAAAAAACAAAACAAGGATGACAGGAAACAGAACAGGCAAAGTCGATTACAGACAAGAGAGAGAGAGAGAGAGAGAGAGAGAGAGAGAGAGAGAGAGAGAGAGAGAGAGAGAGAGAGAGAGAGAGGATCAGAATTTGATCGCAAATTAGATCTGAAATGAACACAGACAATCGCACACGAACTAAATACTTCGAACGCATGTAACTAAGTGGAGGTCACATACATATTCAATTGGTTTCCAGCCTATGATTATTTCCTAAATCCATTAAACCTGAGCTAAAGCCGTGGGTAAGGTTTAAAAATACATTACAACGGGTTTTATATTGTATAAAGGCCAACGGGACGGGCAATCCAATGATCTTATCTAGCCCAGGTCCGAAGAAAATACGATGATTAAAAAAAAAAAAGAGGGCTCAGGAGAAAAATAATTGGGAATAATCTATAGGAAGGAAACAATAAACCCGACTGTTACTGAATGGAACACCATAAGGTAGTGATTTCTATACTGCAAGCACAAACAGAGAGAGAGAGAGAGAGAGAGAGAGAGAGAGAAGAGAGAGAGAGAGAGAGAGAGAGAGAGAGAGAGAGAGAGAGAGTCAACCTCGAAAATCTGTTAAATACGACCGTCGAAATCCAGCGAGAAGTCGCGAAAAAAAAATAAATAAAAAGGGCGCAGCGCTAAATAATATTTGGTTTCGTTCCTGTCGGAATATTAAAAAGAGAGAGAAAAACCGAGAGTTGAAAAATCTGAGCCAACACTCTAAAACAACGGGTCGTGATGGCCCTGCTGTATGTTCAGCTCAAGATGCGGCGTGTTTGCAATGCCCACAGATCCCGATCTCTCTCGTGTTATGCGCCGTGTTTCGAAAAACACGACGTGACCTCGGGTTAGGTTTGCCTTGGGCCACAAGGTGAAGTAGGATTCGCTCTCGGGGGAAAACATTTCAAAACAAATGACGTCTCAGGTGAGGTTTGCCTCGGCTAAGATGTTCCGAGCGTGGAGGTTTGGGTAAGGACTGTCTCAAAACAAGTAAAAAGATTTCGGGATGGGTTTGAACTGGAGGGAGAGGGGCGGAGGTGGGGGTAAGGAAGGGGAGGGGGGGGGGCGGGATCTGCGAGATGAAGTAGCATCTTGTTCGTTGATATGTTTGCCCGTCTTGAGTGGATGGTGCATGATATGGCTCTTTTCTTTGTGGGGGTTCTCCTCAGGAGTGTCATGCAAATAGGTTCATTTCCCTTGTTAAAAAGACCGGTTTGTGGGGGTAAACGGGCGCGCGCGCATGCAGACGCAGACGCAAGCACACACCTACAAACATACAGTAAATAATCGTATGTATGTATATATATATATATATATATATATATTATATATATATATATATATTATATATATATATATATATACGCATTATAACAGCTACAATACCTCTTAACTACTCGACCTCTTCATATTTGTGGATACGCTTTTTACTACAAATCCCAAGATCTAAATGAAGAAACACAAGAAAGAAATTCTGATGCTGTAGCAGGATTCGAACCCGCATCCGAGATGTCAGAATGAGGCTAAAGTTGACCACAAAGAAGGATATCATTCTATTCCTCTCATTCTACTAATCATCCTCAACTCCAAAAGAATGAGAAGACTTTACTGCTTCCATTCCCTCACTATCCACAATAACATTCATCGCTCCGTTTTCCTGGTTCCAATTTACCCTCAAACTCTACTCTTGCCCGTGTTTGCTCTTACACTTTTCCTCCTGCAAATACTTTCAACCTCATTCGCTAATCTCTGCAGTTTCTCCTCATTATCCTTTATCAGCCATGTATCATCTATCTACCCCACAACCTTCACCTATCCTTTCTCTGATTTCACATATCACTCCACCCACAAAAATATTAAACAGCCCAGTTTTAAACCAGTCACTCTCCCGTCTACACACACACACACACACACACACACACACACACACACACACACACACACACATATATATATATATATATATATATATATATATATATATATATATATATATATATATATATATATATATGAATATATATATGCATTCTCATTTAAAGCTTCAAGGCATATAGCCTCAAAATCCCTTACCCAATCGCTTCTATCTGTTAATTTCAACCTTTTTTCTTATTTATTATTTATGCACACACACACACATAAATATATACACTATATAAGTATATATATGTATATATATATACATGCATTCTTATTTAAAGCTTCAAGGCATATCGCCACAAAATCCCTTAGCTAATTACTTCTCTCTGTTTATACATATATGTTTTGCCTGTATGGCTGCGTCACCCTCTCTATATACCACTGCAGAATTAGTATTAACATGATGAAACTCATGAATTAATGGCTACCTAAAACAGCTAGAGGAGGAAGATAATAGATATAACAGCGCTGTAACAATTTTCGTCCTCACCTCCAGACCTTTACACTCAGGATAATATAGGGTAATAAAAAAAAAAAAACTTGAGAAAAGTGTTGTTTTAAAATAATAAGTGCCACATGACCATCAACATTCAATATGCCTACGTAAAATTAACACATACATACATACATACATATATATATATATATATATATATATATATATATATATATATATATATATATATATATATATATATATAGGGAGAGAGAGAGAGAGAGAGAGAGGAGAGAGAGAGAGAGAGGAGGAAAGAGAGAGAGAGAGAGAGAGAGAGAGAGAGATGAAAGCCTTTACAGAGAAGAGAATCAGTACTAAACCTAACGTTTTTGCGATCATAATCACTGCAGAGTCCCCTAACATTTAGAAAAGAGAATCACCCACTACGGAACCTCCTAATCTTTCGAGATGAGAATCACCACTAAACCCCCACGAAATGGAGAACCGCCAGGCGGGCCTGGCTCCCTCGGCCATTGTTTGTTTGAAGGGGTGATTATGGCGTAGGGTTTAACCAGTCATTTTCGGGCCTTAATGCTCTACTTCCCTGTCACGTCCACAATGCAAACGGGTTATTACAACCTTTTTTTTTATGGATTATACGATGGGAGGCTCTCTCTCTCTCTCTCTCTCCTCTCTCTCTCTCTACGTCGTCTCCTCTCTCTCTCTCTCTCTGGGGACAGTGATGGTTATTAATCCCCGTCTGATCGTTATTAATTTGATGGTTCGGATGTCACGGTTGATTGGTATCGTCGTGTAAAAGGGACAAAAAATCGATGACGGCGTGTTTGGGGTTAGTTTGTTTGTCTGTCTGTCTTTACACTGAATATTTCGAAACTGTATCGGTGGGCTCCGATGTAATTTTGGGCAGGGGTGTCCCATGGCCCGATGAAGAGATGATGATATGATCAGATCTCGAGTTGGATTAGAACGATTAAATATACAATGAGGTTTTGGTTTCTTTAGTGTTGAAGGGCATATCCCATTCTAGTTCCTCGTTGGTTGAGTCGGTTAGAGGTTGTCCGGCTAGCACTTTGCTAGGCCCGAGTTCGAGTCTCCGGCCAGCCAATGAAGAATTAGAGGAATTTATTTCTGGTGATAGAAAATTCATTTCTCGGTGTAATGTGGTTCGGATTACCACAATAAGCTGTAGGTCCCGATGCTAGGTAACCAATTTGGTTCTTAGCCACGTAAAATAAGTCTAATCCTTCGGGCCAGCCCCTCTCTAGGAGAGCTGTTAATCAGCTCTCTGGTCGATCTTTTAATGCGTATGTAAATTGTGAAGGTCAAAAGTAGCCCCTAATATAACTCAAAACGCCGTGTTCATCTGTTACCACAGTCTTTGTAATTCTGCAAACATTATCTTTCTCTCTCTGAAATGTATAGGAGCCAATGACCGTTGCGTTTTAAGCTGTTTCTGACCCACCCCCACCCCCCGCTTTCGGGAAGTTTTAGTGCACAGATGTTTATTCCGCTGTTCAGGGACAAATTATTATTTGCAGCAGTGACTTTTTTTGTGTGTTTTGTTGTCATAATTTACTAATTACCTGATTTTTAAATTCAACATTCACAAATTTATTCGTTTTTTATTCACTATTCACTAATTTATTAGTTTATAATTCACTAAGATATTCGTTTTTATTCACTAATATATTCGTTTTTTACTCACTATTCACTACTTTATTCGTTTTTTATTCACTAATAATAATATCCGTTTTTTATTCACTATTCACTAATTTATTCGTTTTTATTCACTAATATATTCGATTTTTATTCACTATTCACAAATCTATGTTTTTTTTTCATTCACTAATTTATTCGTTTTTATCATTATTCACTAATGTGTTCGTTTTTTATTCAGTAGTCACTAATTTATTCCGTTTTAATTCACTATTAATTAATTGGTTTCTTATTCTATTCACTAATTAATCGTTTTGATTCACTATTCAATAATTTATTCGTTTTTATTCACTACTCACTAATTGACTAGTCATAATATATGTACCTGAAATCAATTATATTTTTTGTTCTGCTTCCAGTCTGGTTTCAATTACGAGTTTCCTACCTTTTTCTTTACTTGCACTGCATTTTACTGATTTTTTGGCGTGTTGAATGAAAATGTGTTAAAAAAAAACATGTATAAGTAGCAATTGAAATAAATTTCCCTCTAATTCTAAATATGACTCTTTTTCCAACTTTATTATTTAATCGAATATTTTAATCGTGGAAAACATTTAACCTGAATGAAAATGATTAAACAGTTAAATGTACAACACATTTAACCTGAATGAAATGATTAAACAGTTTAAAATGTACAACACTTGAGTACTCACACTGCATGCAGTAGCAGCTAAAATAACCAATATTCTATTCAGAGAAGCACTCAAGATCGTAACCTCATATTTATGAAGACTTGGGTAATGCTGTTATCATTATTGGAAATACATAAAATTTTGTTTGCATTATCTTGCAATGCAAGCTTCCTCAGAGAAGAATGCACACACTTGGAAGACGAACCTACGAATTAAAAACAAACAAGTATGTACATCACCATCAATAGTATCTGCCGCTCTTGCAAAAAGTAAAATCTTTAAAAGCAAAATCAATAAACGGTATAAAAATCCTACAAGTTATATATATAAATGTGTATATATATATATATATATATATATATATATATATATATATATATATATATATATATATATATATATAACTTTTCCTCGGAATTTTCCCACACTCTGCCTAATAATAATAACAAAAATAATAATGCAGCTTTCAAATTGTTTCAATCTTTTTTTTTTAGTTTTAATGTAACAAAGACGTTTTAATCTCTCTCTCTACGCATTTTAGTTTTAGTTTTCTGTAAAAGAAAACTATTGTGCCGGCTTTGGTCTGTCCGTCCGCACTTTATTCTCCTCCGCACTTTTTCTGTCCGCCCTCAGATCTTAAAAACTACTGAGGCTAGAGGGCTGCAAATTGGTATGTTGATCATCCACCCTCTAATCATCAACATACCAAACTGCAGCCCTCTAGCCTCAGTAGACTTTATTATATGTAAGGTCAAAATTAGCCATAATCGTTCTTCTGGCAACGATATAGGATGAGCCGCGGCCCATGAAACTTTAACCACGGCCCGGTGGTGGCCTATCCTATATCGTTGCCAGAAGAACGATTATGGCTAATTTTGACCTTACATATAATAAAGTCTACTGAGGCTAGAGGGCTGCAGTTTGGTATGTTTGATGATTAGAGGGTGGGATGATCAACATACCAATTTGCAGCCCTCTAGCCTCAGTAGTTTTTAAGATCTGAGGGCGGACAGAAAAAGTGCGGAGAGAATAAAGTGCGGACGGACAGACAAAGCCGCACAATAGTTTTCTTTTACAGAAAACTAAAACTAAAATGCGTAGAGAGAGAGATTAAAACGTCGGTGGCCTTGATTATACTTTGAAGCGGTTGTACAGAAAACTTGATTGCGCCGAAGAAACTTCGGTGCCTTTTTTACTTGTTTTGTATAGCGTTTTTCTTTTTTCAACAAACTACTTTACATCATTCACAGAAACTGACCTTCTCTCTCTCTCTCTCTCTCTTTTGCCCAATCTTACCTATAATTTCACAGTTACATTTCTGATTCTATTCCAGAGCAATAGGTGAATGAAATAGCAGTACCTCTGCATAAGGGAAGTTCCTCATTGATGGGTCGATGTCGTTCTCGGTTGGCACTCTGCTGCGCCCCGCGTTCTAGTCTCCGACCGGCCAATGAAGAATTAGAGGAATTTATTTCTGGTGATAGAAATTCAATTCTCGCTATAATGTGGTTCGGATTCCACAATAAGCTGTATATAGGTCCCGTTGCTAGGTAACCAACTGGTTCTTAGCCACGTGAAATAAGTCTAATCCTTCGGGCCAGCCCTCTCTAGGAGAGCTGTTAATCAGCTCAGGGGTCTGGTTAAACTAAGTATACTTAACTTTTCTGCATAAGGGATAGGTGAGAAGAGAATTTAAGAACTACAGAATCAGAGAATCACAAAAGGACGATAGTTCTTTGGAAAAGTGTATAATTCTGAAGTTCTTGGAGGAGGAGAGGAGGCAAACCTAAATTCAACAAGCAACTCATGAGCTTTCTGTGTGGGTGCTAACGCTGCAGAAATTTTATTGTACACTGGCTCATCAAAGATTCGTTGATTAAAGTATGAAGGTGGGGAGAGCCATTGTTTTTCTGACGCAAAGCACTCTAAGATCAATGTGTGACATATATATACATACATACATGCATATATATATATAATATATATATATATGTATATATATGTATACATTATATATATATATGTGTATATATATATAATGTATACATATATATACATATATATATATAGT
>JANJGK010006953.1:0-5000 GCA_039081455.1 Macrobrachium rosenbergii
AATACAACGAGGAAAAAAAACGAACAAAGGCAATTCTGATAATAATAAAATATCTGCAAAGGCCGTTAGCGATGAAATTATATTCGTTCGCATTATCGTATCTGGCGCTTCACGGCAGCTATGTAGTTTCATTCATAAGCATTAAAATTCTCCGCATTTTTTTTTTATTATAGAGTTATAACAAATATCTCTGCCGCCCTTATTTCGTTTTAATATAACCGAGCTGATCCCAACAACGGGATTATGAAAACATAATTCTCTCGTAATTGTGGCGGGAATAGAGGGCACACGACGTAGAATATTCTATTTGAAGTTCATTGTTTCAGTTAGACTCCCTCACCCCCAACCCCGCCCCCGCCCCCATTATCATTACAACTATTTTTGGAGGGTCGCGAACCATTATAATACACGTATCATAAAGTGTCGGATGACACGGAGTACCTAATTCATGGATTAGTTTTTTTTTTTCTTATACATCTACCGGTTCCGAGATAAGCTTTCGTACGTAATTCCGTTTACCGATTCAGCGCATTGACGGAACTTTTTTTCCCCCCTCCGGTAATCTCCGATTTCAATCGGCTAATTCGGGATGAATAGAATCATCTATTCTAACTTTCCGCTAAAGAATATTCTTTCCGTGTAGAGAAAATATCCTGATATTGTTGCAGGGAATGACTCCCGTGTCTAACAGCTGGTTTAACATTAAATAAATAGAGGAAAAATACGCTTTCAAGGTATGACCTGGTTTAATCTCATCGCGTTCCCAGCAATGAATAAACCGTTTGAAATACAAGTTCATTCCAAAACATGATGCTCATTTTCTTATTCTTCTTCTTTCTGTGATTATTATTATTTTTTTTTATCAGTCATCCTATTCGAGTGGGTGGTTTTTATAGTGTTGGGGGGTTCCGGGTTGCATCCTGCCTCCTTAGGAGTCCGTCACTTTTCTCACTATGTGCGCTGTTTCTAGTAGCACACTCTTCTGCATGGGTCCTGGAGCTACTTCGGCATCTAGTTTTTCCAGATTCCTTCTCAGGGATCTTGGGATCGTGCCTAGTGTTCTTATGATTATGGGTACAATTTCCACTGGCATATCCCATATTCTTCTTCTTCTTCTTCTTCTTCTTCTTCTTCTTCTTCTTCTTCTTCTTCTTCTTCTTCTTCTTCTCATTATTATTATTATTATTATTATTATTATTATTATTATTATTATTATTATTATTATTATTATTATTGATTTGACTCAAACCGTAACAAATTTCGAAAAAAATTTATAAAAATTTATTTAGTAAACAGTTCTTTTAATGTGTATATTGGTGTAACTGAATATGCAAAATGATGGAGTTTTCTGGAATCCCTTTGAAAATTTTGTCACTTGAACAAACACTATGTCTGTGTCGATTCGTATTTCGAAGAAAGTGACAAGAAATCGTTTGAAAATCTTGTCACTTGAACAAACACTATGTCTGTATCGATTCGTATTTTGAAGATTGAGACGAGAAATCCTTTGAAAATCTTGTAACTTGAACAAACACTGTCTGTATCGATTCGTATTTTGAAAGTCTTGTCAATTTAAGCAAACGCTGTATCTAAATCGATTCGTATTTTGAAGAACGAGACAAGAATACGTTTGAAAACGTTGTCACTTGAACAAATATTATGACTATCGATTTGTATTTTGAAGAACGAGACGAGAAATCCTTTGAAAACCTTGTCACTTGAACAAACACTATGTCTGTATCGATTCATATTTTGAAGAAAGAGACTATAAATTGTCAGATCTGTTATATCAAATGCTATTTCTCAGCTCACGATGAAGGAAATCTGAAATATTAAAAAAATAAAAACCTCTCTTGAAGACTCATGTTCCTCCTACAACCATGGCGCCCCGGTACGATCATAATACGCGTAACGCTTTTGTAAAAGCCGAGGGTTTTACACCGTGTTTTTCAGAGGGTAATCGGCTTTCTGCCCCCAGCCTGATGCAAATTGGGGGAAAGCTGAGGCTAACCTGCTATGATTCATTTTCCTGATTCCCGGTTTTTGGCGACAATTTGCAGCGCGTGATAGGGAAAATTCTCCCCTCCCCCCCCCCTTTTTTTTTTTTACTGGCGAATCGGGAAGTGTCAGTATGAATTCGGTGATGGTAAATACTTCCAAATTAGAAATCCTTAGAGATACATGCGCTTTCTCTCTCTCTCTCTCTCTCTCACTGCGGGATCTTCAGCCTGTCTTGTTCTCTCTCTCTCTCTCTCTCTCACTGCGGGATCTTCAGCCTGTCTTGTTCTCTCTCTCTCTCTCTCTCAGCTGGATCTTCAGCCTGCATTGTTCTCTCTCTCTCTCTCTCTCTCACTGCGGGATCTTCAGCCTGTCTTGTTCTCTCTCTCTCTCTCTCTCTCAGCTGGATCTTCAGCCTGCATTGTTCTCTCTCTCTCTCTCTCTCTCTCTGCGGGATCTTCAGCCTGTCTTGTTCTCTCTCTCTCTCTCTCTCTCTCTCTCTAGAATCCTCAAACCACCTTCCTGTGGGTGTGCCTACCTCCAAGGCCCCATTGAAAACATTCGCGGGACGCCAAAAGAATGTCATCTGCAGCAAGAACTAAATCGTATTAGTAGCTGGATTCTGAATAGAAGTAATTTGTGTTTCATAAGCATGCTGACTGAACACTAATGACCAATTAGAACGCTTCAGGTGTCACAGGCCCCGCCTCCACCTCTCCCCATCAGCCAATCATCACGCTTCGCTTAACACTTCATTTGCATACCTATATCATACGCTGCCTTATGCTGACATTTGCATGTGTTGGTAATGTGGTATAATGTGTCGGAAGCTGTGCAATAGGTAGTCTTTCCTTAGGCAAGAGGAGTCTCTGACTTTCGTAGTTTTCTTCAGCTTCAGGAAGAGCAACTCTCTCTCTCTCTCTCTCTCTCTCTCTCTGTTTAATCCTATGCCTCAGGAACTTTATGCTTTAGGCAGGAATTGTCTTTAGTTTTCGTAGTACTCTAAAGCTCCGGGAAGACTCATTTTCAGTTTATGAATGTAATTTTCATTCTCTCTCTCTCTCTCTCTCTCTCTCTCTGATTAATTAATCCTTTGCTTCAGAACTTCTTGCTTTAAGCAAGAAAAGTCTAGTTTAGCTTCAGGAAGCGTAGTTTTCAGTTCGTGAATTGTATTCTCTCTCTCTCTCTCTCTCTCTCTCTCTGTTTAATTAATCCTTTGCTTCAGAACTTCTTGCTTTAAGCAAGAAAAGTCTAGTTTAGCTTCAGGAAGCGTAGTTTTCAGTTCGTGAATTGTATTCTCTCTCTCTCTCTCTCTCTCTCTCTCTGTTTAATTAATCCTTTGCTTCAGAACTTCTTGCTTTAAGCAAGAAAAGTCTAGTTTAGCTTCAGGAAGCGTAGTTTTCAGTTCGTGAATTGTATTCTCTCTCTCTCTCTCTCTCTCTCTCTCTGTTTAATTAATCCTTTGCTTCAGAACTTCTTGCTTTAAGCAAGAAAAGTCTAGTTTAGCTTCAGGAAGCGTAGTTTTCAGTTCGTGAATTGTATTCTCTCTCTCTCTCTCTCTCTCTCATCATGTTTAATCCTCTGCCTCAGGAACTTTCCCCCTCCAAACAGTGGCTACGCAAGCGTCTTCCATCTGAACAGGCATTAGGACTAACGCTCTCTCCTTCCTCTTCTTACAATTACTTCCAGGAATCAAATATTGAAAACTCATAAATCATGCGGAAGAGAGACAGCCGACGTACAGAGAAACTTCATCCAACCCTATCCCCACCCATCTCCATATCTCCCAATCCCTCTCTCGCTCTCCCATTAAATAAGGAAAAGAGCGAGGGAAATCCGCACTGAGGGTCCGAGAAATACTAGGGGCCGGGAGAGACCTCCTTGGGGAACCCCGCACGGCCCTTCTCCCCAGCGCGCGGCGGCGCGCGCTCGGTCGGAGCTGGGGAAGATTGGGGAGAGAGCGAAGCCTTCCCCACAGTAGCTGTCACGATGGAAGGAAAGGGGAGGAGAAGGCTTGTGACGAGAGAGAGAGAGAGAGAGAGAGAGAGGGGGCCATAGATAGGTGTTGAGGGGATTGCTGATGATGAAGAGTGTAGGGAATCGGAAAGGGGGGAGGGGAGCCTTAGAGACACTTTTTGTGCTATCAATATGTTATTGGCCGAGGGTGAATTGAATTAATCTGTTGTGTTTGTTTGTTTACAGTTGTCGGCTGGGCTCTCTCTCTCTCTCTCTCTCTCTCTCTATGTATATATATATATATATATGTGTGTGTGTGTGTGTGTGTATGCATATATGATGTATCTATGTATGTATACTAACACACACAAACATACTGTATACATAAATATATATATATATATATATGTATATATACAAATATACATATATATATATATATATATATATTACGGTCACTCCATAATGTTTTTCATCAGTAAGCTTTCGAGTCTTGAACGTACACTAAGCGAAATCAGCTGAATAAATTTGTGTATATTTATCAATTAAGAAATATCTATACACCAAACATACATCTTAGTTATTCCTCAAAGTCAATCTCAGAATCTGCCCTGAACTTCTAAAAAATAGAAATCATTCATTACCCCGTCCTTTGTCAACTAGTCAAGCGTCTGCCGCCATTACCCTCTCCTCTGAAATCCGCTGCGAACTCTCAAAACAGCACGAAATGGCTCATCCATTTCGGCAAATATTCACCCCACCGGTAGAAAACTATATTACCACGGTCGCTGGACACTTCGTCCCGCTGGACACTCTATCCCCTGACATCTCATCGGGGTGCAGACAGTCAGTCAGTCAGTCCTCTGGACTTTTCGTCCCTCTCTGCATTTTTCACGCTCGGCCCCGGACCCGCGTTTTCCCCCTCTTTATTTTGTAATTTTGTTCGTCTCTGGACAAAGTACTGAAGTATTAGCTTTTGTAGTGGTGGGAGCTGGATGTAAGGGGGGGGGGCGGTGGGGGGGGCCCTTTAATTCACGATTTTTGGA
>JANJGK010006953.1:10000-20000 GCA_039081455.1 Macrobrachium rosenbergii
AGAGAGAGAGAGAGAGAGAGAGAGAGAGTTATATTCCCAATCTCAGGTATCACGTCCTGGAAGCAAATTCCTGAGATGTATGCTAGTATTGCACCCGCCCGGGTTTTTTTTTTGTCATGCCTCTTAGGTTAGGTTGGATTAGGTTAGGTTAGGTTAGAATTGAATCTCCGAGGAATTTGAGCGTGGGAAACATGATGAGATTATTTTCAAGAAAATTCTATGGTTCTTAAGATATGGCGTCCCGATTTTTTCAGGGAAAGGTCTCGTTACTCGGTTAGGTTGGATTAGGTTAGAATTGAATCATCGGGGAATTTGAGCGTGGGAAACTTGATGAGATTATTTTCAAGAAAATTCTATGGTTCTTAAGATATGGCGTCCCGATTTTTTCAGGGGAAGGTCCCGTTACTCGGTTACATCTCTGGAAAATGCATCCTGGAAAGGGCTACTTCTGTAAGTGATGGAGGGGACAGTTGGGGATCTCATCATTCGTGTTCATTGTCGGTTGTAACCTCTGTGTATAAAGAGCTGCTAAGAATTGTAGTTGGCGGCGGTAGGGGGCGGCATCTCAGATTTTGACCGGTTGTAAAAGTACACCGAAGTCCAGTCTATTTTGGTATTTTTCTCTGAAGTGCTTATGCATGGCGCCTTTCTTCAAACGGTAAGAATGACGGTGCACTGTAGGCATTACTTAAGGTTCTGGTGCAGCGTGCCTTCTTAAGGTCCCCAGCTGCAACCCCTTCCGTTCCTTTTACTGTACCTCCTTTCATATCTTTATTCCATCTTACTTTCCTCAACCCTCTCCTGACAATTGATTCACAGTGCAACTGCTTTGAGGTTTTCCTCCTGTTACACCTTTCAAACCTTTTGCTGTCAGTTTCTGTTTCAATGCTGAATGACCTCGTGGGTCCCAGTGCTTGGCCTCTGGGCTAAATTCTATGTGCAATTTAGTTGGCCTACGACATTCTCTCTCTCCCCAAACCTTGGGGAGGAAAGGTAGTGTTCATTTTGAAACGACTCGCTGCTCGATGGTTTTCATAATGGATAACGAGGGCGATCTTGAAGTCGTCGGATGTGGCGGTGACATTGTCCTTAATAATCTTTAAAGGGGCTGCTCCATCCTGACGGTAATGATGGTGTACTTGTAGTGGCCCTTATAGAGCGTCTTTTGTTACGCCTTCGCTGCTATAGTTTCTTGTAGCCGTAGCTTCTTGGTACCACCAGGTTAGAGCCGATTTTGTTTTGTTTTTTTTTATTTCTCTGTGAAATCTTGGTTGACAAGGCTCTGGTTTGCTCTGTCAGCTTCGTTGCGTTTCCTTCCACGTAGAGTAGTATGACAGTTCTGCCCTAAAACGGAAAACTGCAGTAATTGCAACATTTTCGAAATCGAGATATGCCACCTATTGGCCTCGTGAAACGCTAATACACAAGTTACTGCAGTTTCAGATAATTCTTAATGCTAACCACGAGTATTTAGGGGGTCCCATCTGCAGTATCTGCAAAATCAGTAGTAAGACAAGGGAGTTTCTACTATTTTTCTCAGTTTTGTATTTTTGCAGACGATGCAGTCTTCTATTTTATGGCAGAGTTCTTTAATTGCGTAACTGCCCTTACGGGCTGCTGAAGGCAAGAGCCCGTGCTTTACATTGCTTCACTTTGTTTGGTTTTATGAACAGCCCTCCACAGGGATAATTCCCTCTCTGGCGGGCCCTTGTACGTCTTCACAACAAGGATGGCAGACTCTAGTGTTTGTTGGTTTAGTGTAGAGTCTAGACTTATATGGAAGGGATATCTTCTTGGGTCTGCGAGAAGGATGATGTAAGATGAACTCTAAGATCTAACACCAACAGTGGGACCAGATTGCTAAAAGTAAATCACCGGCCTTAGATTTTTTTTATTGTTTTTCCATTACGACCAGCCTTCAGATTCATTTGTGCTCAGTTAATATTCTTCCAACCTATCTTTCTATTCTCAATGTTCCTTTCCCGTAGGGGGTTAGTGCCATCACGTCAGTGCACCCCATGCGGTGCACTGTAGGAATTACTTAAGGTTCTTTGCAACGTGCCTTCCTAGGGCCCCTATCTGCAACCCCTTTCGTTCCTTTGACTGTACCTCCTTTCATATTCTCTTTCCTCCATCTTACTTTCCTCAACCCTCTCCTAACAATTGATTCATAGTGCAACTGCTTTGAGGTTTTCCTCCTGTTACACCTTTCAAACCTCTCACTGTCAGTTTCCGTTTCAGCGCTGTGGATGACCTCATAGGTCCCAGTGCTTGGCCTTTGGCCTAAATTCTATATTCAGTTTGTGCTCGGTTAATATTTTCCTATTTATCGTTTTCTGTTTATGATGTTCCTTTTAAATTGTATAACTATATAGTTGAGTTCTCAGTAGGATTTGGTGATTTTAGCCACTCGCCTGTCATCCGTGCAAAGGATCCCTTTAGGTAGTACCCTGCCATAAACCATCTCAAAAAGTGACAAACGTAGCCACTCTCGGCGGATCATCGCGGAATGTGCAAATTCTGTGCAACTGACCTCGTTACCCGCAATCAAGCCTACTCCTCCCTAGGGTTAGAATGTATGTGTGTGAAACCCTCTCTCTATATATATAGCAAAGAATTTGCAATGCAAAAGAGACGTAGCACTGCTGGATAATCCTGCAATGCGCGTTTTTTCCACTTTTCTTTTTTACCCCACAAGAAATTTTTAGTTTTCTGTAAAAGAAAACTATTGTGACGGCTTTGTCCGTCCGCATTTTTGTCTGTCCGCCCTCAGATCTTAAAAACTACCGAGGCTAGAGGGCTGTAAATTGGTATGTTGGTCATCCAACCTCCAGTCATCAAACATACCAAATTGCAGCCCTCTAGCCCAAGTAGTTTTTATTTTATTTAAGGTTAAAGTTAGCTATAATCGTGCTTCAGGCAACGATATAGGATAGGCCATCACCGGGCCGTGGTTGAAAGCTTCATGGGCCGCGGCTCGTACAGCATTATACCGAGACCGCCGAAAGACAGATCTGTTTGCTGTGGCCATGATTACACGCCGTAGCGGCTGTACAGAAAACTCGATTGCGCCGAAGAAACTTCGACGCATTTTTTACTTTTTTTTCGTATGAGTTTAGATAACTGAACACGGTGCTACAGAAAGCATTGCAAAGACAGAATTCTTTCTTACACTTCAACTCTGTCCCCAAAGCACACGCAAAAGCACTGGCGGCTGAAATCAGCCATAATTCGAAATGTTATTTAGTTGTCCTGTCATTGTCTCCATGGAAACCATTGTTTACAAACAGACCCCTACCTCATTATGAAACCTTATAATGTAATTAATGTATATTCTCATATTTTTTCCTCAGAGGGAAAAAAATTCAGGCAATGACATCAATATGCAACTGTTTTTCTTATTTGTAATGTATATTCTCATATTTTTCCCTCAGAGGAAAAAAATCGGGCAATAACATTAATATTCAATTTTTTTTATTTGTAATGTATATTCTCATTTTTTCCTCAATGGAAAGAAATTCAGGCAATAACATTAACATGCAACCGCTTTTGTTTATTTGTATGCTATGTGTTTGAGAGTTAATGCTAATTATTAATTCACTGAATTTGTAATTTAGTTAGGATGTCGTGGAATTGGAACTTTTAAAAGTTCAAGCGAAGATTCAGTGCATTACTACCCTAATGCCATTCTCCTTGCATTTTAATACATTTGTATTTATTAGTTATTTTATTATTCTTTTGTATTTTTTAATAAGCGAAATCTCTCTCCTTTTTGTATTTCCCTTTACCTCCTCTTACTTCTTCCTAATGAACACCTTAATATTCTTTGGAAGCTTGAATTTCAAGTCAATGGCCCCTGTGGTGGGTTTGTTCCATGTGAATAGGATTCATCTTCTGAATATAATAGTAATAATAATAATAATAATAATAATAATAATAATAATAATAATATTGTTTTATTATTGTCGATTCTTGAGCACACAGTCTCACTATGCTGATTGCTTTGTTTGAGTGAGTAAAATTGCCCACAGTTGCATTTTTGTCCTAAATTTTTTGTAAGGAATCGTGCAAATAGAACAGCTACGCGTCTATCAGGCTGAAAAATTTAATGTTAAGATTATTCTGCCTTGCGCATCTTGACTGTCCTCTGTTCTGCTTCAACAGGTCTGATGGGGAAAAACGAAAGCATAGGATAGGAGAGATGGCAGGTAAGACGCAAATTCCTGAGATATATGCTAATATTGCACCAGCCCCCCCCCCTTTTTTTTTTTGCTATGCCTCTAGGTTAAGTTAGGTTGGTTAAGTTAGGTATATATTTCCTGCCTTAATCAGCAATAGTACTTTAGGAGTTCCACTCACTTTATCCTTTGTTGTTTGATGGAAAAAGGAACTCGTGAATTTTAAACCTTTTTTTATATTTGTTTATTTTTCCTATTGTTTGTTTGTTTGTTTGTGTCAAATATTTCGACCCCAGAAGCTTGCTTACAGCAATTTGCAACCTTAGGAAATTTAATACCCTGGATGTCATGTGGTTTTCCAGTCTTAGGAAATTAATACCCTGGATGTCATAAGGTTTTCCAGTCTTAGGAAATTAATACCATTTATGTCATATGGCTTTCCAGTCTTAGGAAATGAATACCCTGGGTGTCACATGGTTTTCCAATCTTAGGAAATGAACACCCTGGATGTCACATGGTTTTCCAGTCTTAGGAAATGCATACCATGGATGTCATTTGGTTTTCCAGTCTTGGGAAATTATTACCATGGATGTCATATGGTATTCCAGTCTTAGGAAATTAATACCATGTACGTCATAACATCATAATGTTTCCCAGTCTTTTACTCTAGGTCTGCGTCTATCCTGACAGGTGCAGAGAGACTGAGTAGCAAAGAATTAATTTGGTTTGGAGCCACTGACAACTGGAACTGATTCATCACGCTGCTGGAAAACTGGGCATGTCACGTCCTCGCAGCTTCCTACCTGGGTAGCGTCGTCCAGTTTTCTATTCAATAGCCTGTCATTTAGGTAAGATAAAACTTATTTCTGGTTTTTATATAATTTTTTCTTCATATAAATGTGATCAAAAATAGATATTTGTTTTATCGCCAAAATACAACGTAACTTATTACTTCACTCAGTCCATGCATCCAGTTTCTTTATATTTTACTTTTTTAATGTCACTGAATATTAATCTAATCATCAAGTTGCTTTTGCGGAAAGAGAGGAGGCTTCTAACAATGTAATGCACGTGAAGAAAATTATGAATATATTTCAAATACTGAAAACCTGTACATATCATGACTGATTACCTGATTACAGTGGCTATAGACCTATTATCGTTCAGCCGCTAGGTTGAATACTGTAATAAAAACCCTCAATGCATATTTAAGGCTTTATTCGGCTAAGTTCCCGCCTTAAATAGTTACAGCAGTCAACAGAGCAGGGTACACTAGCTAAGATCCCGCCACAAAGACTTACAGGTTAGTCAACAGAGTAGGATACACTGGCTAAGATCCCACCACAAAGGCTTACAGCAGTCAACAGAGCAGGGTACACTACCTAAGATCTCGCCACAAAGACTTATCTAAGATCTCGCCACTAAGACTTACAGCAGTCAACAGAGTAGGATTCACTAGGAACATCAAAAGTAAACACAACAGGAAGAAAACAGCCATTCGCTAACGACAAACAATGTAGCTAAACGTTCAAACAGGTTATTAAGATAAATGCCCATTTACCACATTCACCCCGGCTTTCATAACATCGTTATACCCATATTTCACATAAAATTTATAATCTTACAAAAATACAATTATAGTACTTGTAGTTTCATTAAACGTAGTGAAATATTACAGGTCAGACGATCTACGTTGTGAAAGTGAAATATTACAGGTCAGACGATCTACGTTGTGAAAGTGAAATATTACAGGTCAGACGATCTACGTTGTGAACGTCTGGGGACAACTGACAACGTCTAGGGACAACTGACAACGTTTAGGGACAACTGACATCTTATCATCATTATTAGAAGTTGGAGCATTATCTTCGATAGGCTGTTCTATATCCTTGACTGACAGTTTCAACCTCATCCTCAGGTCAACTAACGTCAGTGCTTACAGCAAGCCGCGTCTCGCAAGTCTCCGGCGTTGATGGCACATCACAAAGATATCGTGCTAAATCAATGATATCCACAGTATCTTCACGTCCGTCTTTAAATCTAATACGTGCGTATGAAGGGTTGTCTTATAGTTCAACTTTCTTAATGGATCTTCCTTTCTGCACACACGTCGTCTCAGAGGAACAGTTCCCGATTCGCACAGCCATGTGGGAAGATTCATTCCAGAAGAGGTCTTTCGCAGGAAGATGAACATTCTCTCACGAGGGGTCTCACCAGTAACAATGGAAAGCAGAGTGGGCAAATTGAATGCGACGCATCATCGAGAACCATTTCCCAAGCTGTTGGCAGTAATCACGAGACTTCAAGGCAAGCATCATGGACTTCCATGAGGTCCCAACAAAACGCTCGCATTTTGCATTGCCAGTTGGATGATTAGGGCGTAGAACAACTTGTTGCGACGCCATGTTGAAGGAGGAACGATCTCAGCTCAGAGGACATAAAGGAATCTCCTCTATCGGAGTGCACGTAGTTAGGCAGACCAAAAGTCGAGAACAGCTTAGTGAGACAAGAAATAATTGAAGTGGCTATCTTATCCTTGCAAGGAAATGTGAAAGGAAATCTACTATATTTGTCAACAATTATGGGATAGTGGACCCTTGCAGTCAACCCTTCAACGATCAAATGGTTTATGGCTCGTATTAGTTCAAACCGGTGGGCACGATAAAAAAAACTAGGTTTGCACTTGCTACAGGTTGGACAAGACGATATACTATTACCCTTTTGACCTCCTCCAAAGAAGAGGGAAAATTACGAGCTCCGATGAATTGCAGAATAAGTAACTCCTGGATGACAGAGGAGACACTCATGCAGTTGATATAATTGCTGGGCACTAAGAGCCGAGCACAAGTTTCGCAATAAAACATCGGCTGCAGCATTGCAACCAACCAGGGCGATGCTGGACTTCAAATGAATAGGTCTTAAGTTCTACTTTCCATTGCAGAATCTTTTGTTTCTTATTTTGTCTTTATGCTTATAGTCACCAAATAAGAAAGAAACAGACTTTTGATCTGATCTGTTACCAGAGTGACTTTCGATCTGTTGACAGTGCTTTCCAGTCAGATAATGGCTTCATTTCCTTACAGATTCGATGATTGCATAATTGCCTCCTTCCCAACACTGCAATGTCTCAGTCCGGCACTAGAAGTGAGGGATCTTGGGGAAAAAGGCCACTGGACGTCCATCCTGGCTAAAAGTAGCTCCAACAGCAAAGGGCAAATTTTCGTTCACAACAGCTTTGACCTCCTTCAAGCCACTGATAGCACCGACTGCTCTGGAGAGAGCGGAAGAATGGTATTTGACGAGAGGGCAAATCCCGCGATTAGAGTAAGCAAGTAAGCCTGTCAGTCGTTGCCAAAACAGCCACTTCTTGTGGGACTGACATAGTAAGCAAGTAAGCCTGTCAGTCGTTGCAGCGACTTCTTGTGGGACAGACATGTTCATCAGGGCCTCTACACGTGAGGGATCAGGTCGCAGCTCATCATGACTAAATTCACGAACAGAGTGAGAGGAAAAAAAACACTTGGCTTCATAATCCATAAACCTGGTTTTCGTCGTGTTCTTCCCGAGTGTTGCCACAAATAACGACGTCACCATGATCCGCACAAACACCCTTTTTCATAGACCATTCGTTCTGATGATCTAATGATCTTCAGCATTATAATCTTTTGAAAAGCCAAAACAAAACCTATTAAATTGCTGCAGGATCGCACGTCTGCTTCAAGGCTTCTGTCATCCTCAGGGTGGTAACATTGATTTTGTCCAGTGTCCGTTGTATACCTCTCCACTTGTTTAATGATACTTAATTGGATAAAGACGATCTTCTGTTTAATGCTCTTACCAACCCACAATCGAAGAAGGGCACCTGTAAAGAAAAAGAAAATTTGCTTGAATCAACCTATTTAAACCTGGGATAATTCGCCTGAAGTAACGAGCATTGTGGCATACTTAATTTATATTCATAATAAAATATATGCTTCTGTTAAACCTGGGATAATTCGCCTGAAGTAACGAGCACTGTGGCATACTTAATTTATATTCATAATAAAATATATGCTTCTGTTTAATGCTTGAAGTAAGAAAATTTGCTTGAATCAACTTATTTTTAAACCTGGGATAATTGATTTCTTTGCCTGAAGTAACAAGCCATTGTGGCATACTTAATTTATATTCATAATAAAAAATATATGCTTCTGTTTAATTCTCTTACTAACCGTGTAATTTACCGAGTCGAAACCGAAGAAGAGCACCTATAAAGAGAAAGAAAATTTGCTTGAATCAACTTATTATTTAAACCTGGGATAATTAATTTCTTTGCCTGAAGTAACATGCACTGTGGCATACTTTATTAATTTCTTTGCATGTTTCAACTTATTATTTAAACCTGGGATAATTAATTTCTTTGCCTGAAGTAACATGCACTGTGGCATACTTTATTAATTTCTTTGCCTGACGTAACATGCATTGTGGCATACTTGATGCTATTTTATTTTGAACAATATAAATTATTAAGCCACAAGCACTGATCACTTGTTTCGGCCATTCAGTGTCTAAGACTGTGAACAGGAGAAGCTGGAATGGTCCATGGTGGACAGCAAGATAGAGAGATCCAGGATCCAGAAAATAAGGGAGATGAAGTACAAGGACTTAAAAGTTGAAACTTGGAGAAAACTCCACTGTTGGATGAAGTACAAGGACTTAAAAGTTGAAACTTGGAGAAAACTCCACTGTTGGATAAAGAAGTAATTAGTTAATGAGGTTGGACAGCCAGACTTTCTTCCTTGACGAAAGAAGAAAGAATGGATGTTAAGTAAAATGCTAAAAATAAAAGTTGAAACTTGGAGAAAACTCCACTGTTGGATAAAGAAGTAATTAGTTAATGAGGTTGGACAGCCAGACTTTCTTCCTTGAAGAAAGGAAGAATGAATGGATGTTTTAAGTAAAAGGCTGAAAATGGGGTGCAGATAGGGGCCCAAGGGACACTGCAAGCCACCCTTTAGTAATGCCTACAGTGTACCACGTGAGGTGCACCGATGGTCGAAACCCCTACAGAGTTCTCTAACACAACGGATCTTGCACACGCGTTTTTTTTTTTTTTTTTTTTTTTTGACCTTACAAAAAGCTTTTTGTAAGTCGATGTTTTCTACACTCGGTAGCTTCCGTAAAATTCAAATATTTTGAGCATTAATATTATTAAAAGTGATTACTGAAACAAAAAATTAAAACATTTTGAGCATTAATATTATTAATTAATTGTAGCTTCCGTAAAATTCAAATATTTTGAGCATTAATATTATTAAAAGTGATTACTGAAACAAAAAATTAAAACATTTTGAGCATTAATATTATTAATTAATTAAGTTGTGAAACGTATCGGATTCTGTTCCTTAACAGGAGTTGCCAAGGTCGTCCTCTGAAGTTCGAAAAAGAGAGTCCAAGAGAGGACGACTTTTCTGTTACTTTGCCGTGAAGCGACATTTTCGGCAACTTTCGAACACAAGTGATAAAGAGGAATAAGTAAAAAACAAGAAGAACGGACGAGGTATCAAGGCTTTATAAAAAATAATTTCATTAAATAAAAAAAAGGTGCTTTTAAAAAGTTTGTATTTTTCAAAAATAAAAACATAAGTTTGCTTTAAAATCGAGCAATAACCATCATAACCTACCCATATATTTAACTGCCTTTCAATATATCCTGCTATATAAAACGCAATGTATATATTAATAGTAATTTTTCGATGAGTATACAAGTCTACGGGGAATGAACGCCACGTTTCATTACCAAGAAACCTTAAATAAGAAAATTCAGATTAACATAACTATGA
>JANJGK010006953.1:25000-27500 GCA_039081455.1 Macrobrachium rosenbergii
AATAGACTTTTATCTTTCTCGTGGTCAGGTCGACAATGGTACCCTTGATCTGATTAGCGGACATGGGCTTATTTCCCGCTACCGGACATCATAATTTCTTCATATTTCTTGCGCCTGGATCTTATGCTTTGTAGTGACAAGCGTATCCAAACAAGCGCGAAGAATTCGAAAAGTTAAGAGGGCATTGTGACTATTACAACTACATAATAATTATTTATCTGGTAAAATGTGATCAGTAGATTCTACATACATATGTCAGCCTAAAAAGCAAGAAAAAAGTTTGCCCACTCGGCTATGATGGTGAGAATGGGTCTATTTCAGCTCTAATACATATATCTGAAACGACAGATATATGTATGTACGAGAGGTAATAAGACTTTTATCTTCTCGTGGTTAGGTCGGCGACATGACCTAGCCGTGATTATGGTGATGCGGGTTTGTTCCCCGCTATCGGCATCACAACCACTTCAAAATTTCTCGCAATTGGATCTTAAGGCTTGGTAGTGAACAAGCGTATCCAAAAAGGCATGAATTCTAGAATTTAAGGGGGCATTGCTGCTATTACAATTATGTATATATGTTAAATATATATATGGAGGTATTCGTAACATACCAACGCTTGCTGTATTCAGCGACTGTGCAAATGTCTTAAGTGTTTATTCAGCGCCTAGAGTTCAGTCACTTTTGAGGTTAGCTGTGTCAATCTCTCCGGAGGTTCTTGGAAATCAAGGAGATTCTGGCCATATGAGAATGAAGTTAATTCAGCAATTGATCGATTGATAACCTGAACATTGTTTAGAAGGTGCTAGAATACAGCGTCACATGTCAAGGATGGAAATTTCCATCATTAAGGCATGGAACTTTTTGGTCCTGTTATAATTGGTTTCTTGGGTGTGTAAAACGGAAATATACGTGCATGTATTTGTTACAAAATCACTAGGTGAGAAGGGGCTTGTGACAGATTACTTACTCTTGGTGTTAACCCAAACTAATAAGACCTGTTGGAGCACACTGGGAATCGAGATTCCAATTTGCTTAGGAGTAAGTAGTAACTTAAAATTACTGACCTTTTTGTAACTGATCATTTAGTGATTGTTCTTTTCAACATTATCTAACATTTATCTCATGTGTTTTAGTATGTTTATAAACTGGAGTCTAATAGAGATGGTTCCGTTCTTTCCCAGGAATGTTTCAATGGACCCATGATTAGTTGGGGAGGATATGCTCCTAGATAAGCGAGCGGGTTTAAAAGGTCTTCCATAATTTCATTTTACATTTGTTGTTGTTTAAACTTGCCTGATAAATTTAGTTTTGTAAATTTAGGATTTGAAGAGAGAGAGAGAGAGAGAGAGAGAGAGAGAGAGAGAGAGAGAGAGAGAGAGAGAGAGAGAGAGAGAGAGAGGAATTTCTTAGCCGCCAACCTACAGGATGCTAACTGAACTTAGGTAAGGCCCTTTGTCAAGGTTCGACATGGCCCCATTAACAACATAAATTATATATATATATATATATATATATATATATATATATATATATATATATATATATATATATATAGTATATATATATATACATATAACGTATATATATAATATATATAGATATATTATACATAATGTATGCGTATACATATATATATATATATATATATATATATATATATATATATATATATATATATATATATATATATATATTATATTTATATATATATATATATATATATATATATATATATATATATATATATATATAACTCCTAAAAACACCTTTGTTGTTCAAATCTGAGCTTGACTTCAAATTACAGAAGCACCTCTCAAACCGGCTCCCAGCCAAAAGAAAAATAATCGACCGGAGAGGGAAAGAAGGAATATTGCGTATGAATTAACACACAAAAAAATATACAGATAATGCCTGAATGATGTAATCTAAAAAAAAATTATGATTCTGAAAATACTTAACTAAGATTTACAAAGAAGATCGATGCTGAAATTTTCATCCATTTCATGAATGTTTATAAAAAAAAATATGTCGAGAATTTCGATTAGCAAAACAGCTAATAATAATTATTAGTATGTTGTATATTTAGTATCCAGTAAATCTAAACAGATTCAAATTTCTCGCATAAAAATAAAGAATAAAACTATAAGTTTCAAATTCCTTTTTATTACCAAAATGACCAAAAAGATTTACCTTCCACCAAGACACGGGAGAGGACTCCATCAGGATGTAAATATATTTTTAGACTGCAGCAAATGTTTGCCGGTCAAAAACCAACTTCAAACTCATTTCAGTTTTCTGTAAAAGAAAACTATTGTGCCGGCTTTGTCTGTCCGTCCGCACTTTATTCTGTCCGCACTCAGAGCTTAAAAAACTACTGAGGTTAGAGGGCTGCAAATTGGTATGTTGATCATCCACCCTCCAGTCATCAAAGCACACCAAATTGCAAACCCTCTAGCCTGAGTAGTTTTCATTTTATTTAAGGTTAAAGTTAGCCATA
>JANJGK010006954.1:2500-22500 GCA_039081455.1 Macrobrachium rosenbergii
ACTTCTTGAGTGAGTTTAACAAAACTTTTACAAACATGAAAGCGGCCAGTAACCCTTATACATGAATGGTATCATTGAGAGAGAGAGAGAGAGAGAGAGAGATAGATGCTTATCCCAGGGACCCCTTTTTCTGACTGAGCGACTCTGGATCAGCACTGCACTTTTAACTCCAAACCCTCCCAGAATACATGATACATAAAGTGTACATACATTATATTTACAGGTATACATGTATGGTATACACACAGGGACTCTAAGGCCCAGAGGGAAACATGCCAGGGCTCTTATCTCTATGATGGACATTTCCTTGGACACTCACACACTTGAACAAACAAATGGAAGGTATTTTGGACCCAAAACTGGCTGGCTGTCAACATGTCAACTTCAACTACCTCCCTTACTCATTCCATTACTCAAGAACATGGAAAAGAATAAGCATAGACACAGCTAATAAACATGGTTTAGGCACACATGATAAATGCATAACAGGTAATTTGCTGATTGGCTGTCAACTTGTCAGATAAGTCAAGAGGGCTCTTTGCCTTTCTCCAAACAAGACTTCCTGGACACCAACAACTGTGTAAATATATGCGGGAAATGCTAAGCGATAAGGATCTACCCTCTCTCTCCACAACATGCTAAGAATTCTTTTTAATATACCGCACAATGTATTAAATAAATGGAAAAAGCATATCAAAACATTTTAAGATTACATGATACACAATTTATCTGTAAGAAAAAGACATTTTAAAATCATATCTCCACAACAAATGATGAATCTGCAAGCAAAACATCAAAATTTCACAGAGATACATATAATATTTGTAGAATGGTTTTATATTATAACACCTTATAATAATAATAAATATATATATATATATATATATATATATATATATATATATATATATATATATATATATATATATATGTCCTTTTATGTTAGAGATAAATAGCAAGTAACTGCACATCACCAAGAAAAAAGAAGACTGCCCAAAAAGGCCAAATAACAACACGAAACTGGAGTAAACCATAATAATAATGAAGGTGCAATACCACTGCCGAAGAAATATTGCATCACAAGTTCTATCCCAGATAATATCCCACACGTTAAGATAGAGAGAGAGAGAGAGAGAGAGAGAGAGAGAGAGAGAGAGAGAGAGAGAGAGAGAGAGATTAGAGGTTAATCACACAGTTCGCTGAGCTGGCCCCATATCCAAACAGAAATTATGATTTATATGAGTAACCTATTTTCCATCGACTCATGACAAAAACTCACCTTTTGTCAACAAACCGTAAATGCTCACAGATGGAGCAAGGGTGTAGCCTACTCGTTAAACAACTGTCGAAGTAAGTAACAGCTCTCCTATGGCTGGCCCGAAGGACTAGATTTATTTTACATGACTAAGAACCAACTGGTTACCTAGCAACGGAACCTACAGCTTATTGTGGAATCCGAACCACATTATGACGAGAAATGAATTTCTATCACCAGAAATAAATTCCTCTAACTCTTCATGGGCCACTGTCAAGAATTAATTACGAAGTAAAAGGGTCTGCCTCTTTTGTTGGGATTAAAACACTCCGATCGTCGTCCACAAATTAACGAGGGAACCCCCTACAGGAGAAAATGACTTAACGATACCAAGGTGATGAGTACAAAAAATAGCTTTACTCTTTGATGGTAAGTGATTTTGCGACAGATCATGCCCTAGGATCATTCACACACACATTATATATATATATATATATATATATATATATATATATATATATATATATATATATATATATATATATATATATATATTATATATAATATATATACACACACATATAGATAGATAGATAGATAGATAGATATAGATATATTTATTCATAAGCAAATGCCACAAAGGAATAAAGGCCTTTCGACACAACGGTGCTTTAGTAGCAGACTGATGAAAAATATAAAAATAAGTTTACAAGAAAGCTCATATAGCCTAATTGACAGGTGACATACAGATATCCCTGAGGATGGGGGATTATAAGTAATAGATGCACCTGGAATCCAGCACAGTTAAAGAATTAGTGGACCCACAAAAACAAAGGTAGGTCCACTAATTCTTCAAATGTGTTGGATTCCAGGTGCATCTGTTCCTTATAATCCCCCATCCTCAGGGATACCTGTATGTCATCTGTCAATTATACAGCTTTCTTGTAAATTTATTTTCATATTTTTCATCAGTCTGCTGGTAAAAGACCGTTGTGTCGAAAGGCCTAGCAACCACTCCGTTGTTTCTTTTTTCCTCCGTGGCATTTGCCTTTATTTGTGCATTCATCACATTCCATATCTTCGTGAATCAGTTATATACATATATATGCACATAGATATATGTGTATAAACACAAAACACACAGATATAAATGTGTGTATATGCATGCACACACACAGACATACATGTGTGTGTGTATACACATGCACACATAGACATATATGTGTGTGTATACATGTGCACACAGATATATATATAATATATATACATATATATTTTTTTTTATATATATACTAAGCGATGTCAGGCAGGGCAGCCGATCGAGGCTACGGCCTACCCCAACGCCAAATCAAAGTCCTTCAAAAGAAGGCATCGTGCTTACCCCATATAAAAATGGGAAAAAGCACGTTAAAACGAAGAAGAATTGACATATATATATATATATATATATATATATATATATATATATATTGTGTGTGTGTGTGAGAGAAACATAAGAGAACGCACACTCGTGTCTATGCGTCTGCGTCATTTCCTGAACACAGTAGTTCTACATGGAAACGATTCAATATCAAAAAACAAGAAACTGAAACTCGCTAAAACAAGCATAATAGCTGTGGCAAATACTACAGCTACATAACACTGTTGCTTTGTATGTCTTAAAAATACGTTTATATGAAAGGAAACCTGTCTTAACAGAATCCTATGGAGTACAGTGGATTTTTATTAGTACTGAAACAGGTCAATTATTCAGCAGCATGAACACCAACATGAAAGACATCTTGAATATAATAAAATAAAACTCAAGGTTCCAATTGTTCATATTACAGATCCTATTCATTTAATTTGATGGCACTTGCAAATAAAAGCCAACAATGAAGAAAGCTATCAAAACTTAAACTAAAGTAAGATGATTTTATAAATAACAAAGAAAAAATAGTGTGCAAAAGGAATGAAGTAAATTAATTTTTAACAAAATGACACAAGATAAATCGCTGTGTTTTCTTTTAGTCCATTTTAATCTTTTAGTTTTCACAACCACTTTTATGAGATACCCTTAATTTGACCAAAAATGGGCAAAAGGTTTTCCAGTGGGACTATCGAGCTCAGTCCTCGAGAAAAACTGAAGACAAAAAGATATGGATGTAAAAAAGAAGAAATAAGCAGTAAACTTCCATCTTAAAGCAAGAGAGAACACAGAACAGATGACCGAATTCGTCTATTAGGAAAGAAGGTGGTCTCTCTTTACCTTGATTCTGACAGGTGGAACAGTGGCAATAATGGTTAAACGACGCGAGGACCAAACAGCGAGTGAGAGAGAAACCAGCATAGAAGTCAGGGGTAAAAGGTGTCGACAGAAAGAATTCTTTCCTAAATGAAACGAAATTGGGAAAGTTTCTTTTTTCCCCACTTCTAACGATAGCCTACGATGTTGGAAGACAAAGATAAATTGCTTTATTTGGTGCGTTTTAATTAAACTTGTCATATACAAAAAAAATTCCAGTTTTGTCAAGCTGTTTAAGGAATACAGTATGGAATCTAAAATTTGGGAAAAAGGCCAAGCGCTGGGACCTGTGAGGTCATTCAGCGCCGAAAGGGAAACAGAGTGAAAAGGCTTTCAAGGCGTAATACGAGGAAAACCTGGCAGTTGCACTATGGAACAACTATTAGGAGAGGGTGTAAAGTAAGATGAAAGAGAATAAGAACAGAGGTAAAAGAATGAAAGAGGATGCAGCTAGGGACCGAAGGGACGCTGCAAAGAACCTTAAGTAATGCCTACAGTGCACCGCGTGAGATGCACTGCCGGCACTACCCGCTTACGGATGGTAGGCTGTTTATGCATGTCCACATTATGAACAGATAAACAGTTTTATCTCTGTTGGTTGGGAAGTTCGAGGAGCCACATAAAACCTCTGATTTCCTCAAACACCCCACCACACTTACAGGCCAAATTAGCACAAGGGCCTTGACTGGCTTAATCGATACCAGACTAACCACTGAAGAACAGAGCTTTCTGAATATTGACTGCTTTGCGAAAAACAAAACAAAAAAAAACTCAGTGGGTTATGAAAACAACGCCCCAGGCTGCCAAGCACACATACACTGAATGATATACACTAATTTCAATTCAAACAAGGGCCGACACATAAAAAATTAAGTATACCTTAGTTTAACCAGGCCACTGAGCTGATTAACAGCTACAGCTCTCCTAGGGCTGGCCCGAGGAATTAGATTTATTTTACGTGGCTAAGAACCAACTGGTTACCTAGCAACGGGACCTACAGCTTACTGTGGAATCCGAACCACATTATGAAGAGATATGAATTTCTATCACCAGTAATAAATTCCTCTAATTCTTCATTGGCCAGTCGGAGACTCGAACGCTGGGCCAACAGCGTGCTAGCCGAGAGCTCTACCCACCCCTCCAATGAAGAACTACAGACACATACTGTAAAGGAGAAGCAACAGGAAATAGAGGGAAATGATAAGAGGAATGAAAAATGTAGTCAAATCTCTCCACAGAAGAGTTACAGGTGTTCAACAGGGGAGAGGTGGATTAAACTTGCTTCGTAGTGATCAACTTGAGTGACTATAATAAAAATACTACATTCCAGGGTACAGTGATGGTACGACTTTTAAATACTTTTCTTGTACGGCTTTGCTGATTCACGTTTTAAATACACATCTGGGAATGTTTTCAAAGACAGATCTTGAAACACGTAGTTAGCTTAGATTTAAGGTGACGTTTAATAAGATTTTCGCTACAAAGAATTCAAACGCAAGCAATGTATTCGTGGAATATTAAGGAAGACGCGTTATAGAAGTGAGACAATAAAATGAAACTGTGAAACGGAATACAATGAAAGGGGAGATATAAAGCCAACTTTCAAAATTCGAAATTCCAGTCTTTTGCGAGACATATGTTTAACGATTCCATCATTTAGGAAGAGAAAAATTAATTGCATTTTCTTCCTGGATCAAGAAGCCCATCTCCATTTTAAATTATCTGCTACTGATGCAGAGATACTCATTGAAAATGCAAAATTATTTTTAAATTATCAAAGAGAACATCTAGCCAACTCCGAATTTCATCGGCCTTAAACTCAGTACTGAAATTTAATGTCAACGAAATTACTTGAAGTGTTCGATCTCTTCTTGTTTTTCTTGACACTCTCCTGAAAACGGTATTTCATGCTCGCAGGGAGAACCTCTCATGATCCTGACTGCATTTGGGTTTTAATGTAAGATAAAATATTTTTCTAAATAGTCGCTTTAATAATGTCATGTAAGATACGGGTGTTGATATTAGTACGACACTAGAAGATCACAAAATATGGTATTGTTAAAAACAACTATAAATATTAACTGAGCTTCACAAATTATTTCAGCTTCAATGTCATCACTTACGGGAAAAATCCAACAGGAAATTCAGTAAAGGTTTTAATTCAAAAACTCTATTCACCTAACAGAAAAAAAAGACAAGGCCATACATACATTCTCCTTTAGGTATGATTAATCCCTTAAAATAATGCCGACCGCCTTAGCCAGCAGGTGCACAAAATGCTCAAGAACTTTTAAAACTCCTCTTTCATTTACGGAGAGGAGCTATAAGAACCACGGCGACATTGCTAACCTGTACTCGTAAAGCACAGGAATATATTCCTTTTTTATGTTTAGTTAATATTAGCTCACAATAAACACTGTTCTTTTAGCAGTGTCCATCGCAAACGTAAAATCAAAGAAGGATACCTCAGAACTCATCAGTTTATTAGCATCATCATCAAAAATACAAAAAAGAAAAAGAAAATATTAACCGCAATAACGTCTCTCTTCAAGGAAAAGAAATGGATAAATCCATTACACGGACATGACACTCAAGAGAAAACGGGACATCTCCCAGAGAAAACGGGATAACATCAAAACAATATGGGATAAGTTCAAGAAAAAATTATATTATCTTTCATTCTAATTTATTATTACAATGCAATAGCTGAAAATCAGTGGGTCAAACTGAAAACTACTACCGCGGCCTGTTTCCCGCCAGTCTCCGACCGGGATATTTACTACCTTTTCTGTGTGTTTTGTCTATATCTCTTGTATATGATTACTGTATTTACTGTCTTTTTTTGTTTTGTTTTGTTTTTAAAGTCATCCACGAGGGGTTGGTACTAAACACGGCGCCCATATTGCACATAAACTAGTAGTAAACGAATCAGAGGTGGTGCGCTAGTAGTCTTTACTTTTACCAATCAGTGAAATAAAGTAAACGCACTTCACAAATGAAAATTAATTTGGTTTATTAGTGTCGCTAAGTTGCCCCTTGAACGCTGAAGGATCACTTGACTCGGGAAACGCAGAATGTGACATTTCGATGAGAGAGAGAGAGAGAGAGAGAGAGAGAGAGAGAGAGAGAGAGAGAGAGAGAGAAACAACAAAGTTTCAATTAACGATATTTTTCAAAATAAAATAAAGACCAGTTAATTAGTTATTATTATTAAAGTAGTTTAACCAGACCACTGAGCTGACTTTCAGCTCTCATAGGGCTGGCCCGAAGGATTTGATTAAAATACTAGGTCTAGGCCTGAAGTCAAGCGCTAGGACCCAATAGATCATCCAATACTAAGATGAATGAATTAAAATGAAATTAAAAACTGCACATAGGCACATGCTCTCATACAATAAATACATTTACTCAGACTTCCTTACATACATACTAAAACGGTATATTAAAATTCAGAATATAAATTAAACAAAATTTTAAAAATTCTTTTTTGTAAAATTCAAATGTTAAAAGGATTTTCATATTTTTATTATTTACTTATTTTTATATTTTTATATTTTGTTAATTAAATTACAGTTTTTCAAGAACATCAAAATTGGAATGATTGAAAATGTGAAAGATTCTGACAAAATTTCTTTCACTGTCCTATTCCCAAAAGTAGACATTCGTTGTCGGTCATACTTTGGACATTCACGTAATACATGTCTGACTGTTATTAATACTCTGCATTCTGAGCACTCGGGAGCCGGGCCACGTGGGCTGCTCATTAAGTGCCCATGTGTCAGACGAGTATGGCCTATTCTGAGGCGTGTTAAAAGTTAATTAGTTAACGTTTTTAACGCCGAAGAAGAAGAAGAAGAAGAAGAAGAAGAAGAAGAAGAAGAAGAAGAAGAAGAAGACGAAATAAGCGGTAAACGCACCTACTAGAGTAATAAATGCTCCCGTAACACCAATTCCTCGAAGCGAGCCTCCGTGCAGCCAGATTGGTCATCAACTGGCAACCTGGGTACTCAAACTGTTTTGAAGAAGGTGAAAGGCGAGATATAATGGATGTTGGAAGTTTTCCCTTCACGAGAGCTTGAGAATTTGTTTGCTTATGAGCTGTAACATGATTAGTTTCCACGAAGTCAGCCGTTCGTAGATAAACAAGATTTAGGATGAGACGAATCCATAACTGATCTTGAAAGGTTGCAAAACAAAACTGATATTACCAACATTTATTCAATCTACCTACAATTGCCGTATTTGTGGCCTCAACTTCGAAATCATTTATCATACACTCATGCCGTCGGTCATATCAGATGTTTTCAGCCAACAGGTTATATTTTTGTTAAATGTAAGATTATTCCACCCCTTCACCCGCCGACTTGCTTTCATACGAAAAACAGAAAATGTCCGTAAGGGACATTCTCTGTTTTTTGTATGAAAAACAGAGAATCTGTAGGATTGAGTCCGTAAGGGACTCAATCCTACAGATGCGGTCATTTCTTCGACCTAAACGTTTCGTTTAACCTAAAATGCAAAGCATCCACTTAAGGGTTTTTCACCCTAAACTAGGGTAGGCTAATTGATACCTCTTTAGGCTAGAGTTTAGGTTAATGCCATTTTGAGGGTAATTCTAGGGTAATCGAGCCAAATTATTTAAATGTCACATAAGTTTTATTAAATCACAATAAAATAAACTACTGTTTTAGTTTCTACCCCTCAACAGAAAATTTTAAATCATCTGCCTGACTTTTGAGTGTGTAAGATGTGGGCCGTGACACAGTTGGACTTGCAAGACACACTTAGCAGCGTGGCTGAGAAGGGGGACGGCGCGGCGTGTGGGTTGTGGTTACTGGTGTGGTAATCTAGTCATAGACGGTAGACAACGGCCAATGGGTATACGAGAGTAGGAGGGATTGTGTAATACACCGTTAGTCCATTGCACGTATGCACCACAAGAACGGACAGTTCACAGCTATTACTAATGTACAGTATATTAGTGAGCGCTGTGTTCAGGACTAAACGGCGGGTAATTACTCTTTATTTCTAGTATATTGTCCCAAACACCTTTAAATAATAATTTACGTAATAAGTAGCGCGTGATAATCACACTCACTTGTGTGGCTCACAATATTTCGATTTTTTGTATGATAGGGAAAAAATAAGTGTTAGGTGCAACTATTAGTAGTAAAGTAGGCCTACTGCTAATTTAGTCTTATGTTGTTTACCCCGTGCAGAATGGATGATAGTAGCTCATGTGACGAACCATACTCCCCCCAAGACCCACAACTTCAAAAGCTTGCAATGACCCTACCACACCCCCAAAGAAGAAAATTAAAACAACTAAAGTCTGCAAAGTACTGTAAGGTCAGAAATGGCGAGAGAGTTGGGTGTCAGAACCAAAGTTTGCTGGGTGGTTAGCAAAATCTTCATGATCAACAAAAATAAAGTATTATGCATTTTGTAAAATATGTAACATTGATATTACCTGTGGAAAATCTGAAATAACTAGACATTCACTTACTCAGAGACATAACATTCTCAGTCAACAAATGGCAAAAACAAGCAGCATTGTCAGCATTGTTATTGCAAACGATCCCATTGAAAGGTTGGCACGGAAATTTGAATTTCAGATGTGTGCCTTCCTAACTGAGCACCGCTTACCAATAACTCTTTGTGAACCGCTACTAGACATAATGAAAGTTTGGTTTCCAGATGTAGTTTAGTAAAATGTCCCTTTCGCCTTGATATCTGACCTCACAGGACACTTTGGACATCTATAGCTCGTCAGGACATTTTGACATTTAACTGAGGCATCTAGCTTTCAGCATAGCTAAAACTTCAGACATCTCTTCCAAATGTTTTTTTAAAGAACCGGACAAATTCCTCGCATTGCCTGTTCGATGACTTCTTTTCTCTTGCCATTCCATCATCTGTTCAATTTGCTGCAAGACCTGCCTTCACCAGGTCTATTCGCCTGCCAAACAACAGCACGAGACGTTTGTATGTGTCATTTTCATTCAAGGAAAACATTGATCTTTCCAAGTACTATATCTCTTCACAACTTCTGTTCACTTTTAATCATTGTTAAAATATTTTTTTCTCTTTTTTTTTTTGCAAGAGTAAATTACACATTATCTCAGTGTTTCCACATTCAAGGAAATTGTCCTGGTATCAGGAAATTTGGGCACTGACAAGGATGCAATCAGGAAATGGTAAATTTAAGGAAATTTAAGGAAATCAAAGAAGAATTGACAAAATTAGGATATTTTGAATTTGATAACCATTAAAAATTACAATAAAAAAACCTATAGTAATTTTGAAAGGAAACTGAAGGAACTCTAGGAACACAGACTACAGAGTTCTCTTGCGAACCAGCAGTCAACAGTTCACTAACTTCAGTGTCAACTTTCAATAATATTTCAGATTCATCAAGGCGCCAGAAGTCTGCCCGCTCCGCGCTCCGTATCATTGGAATCTTTACTCGTCTCGTACCCGCGTTACTCGTCTCGTACCCGTTACCTCGTCACGGTCACTGGTCAATGACCTGCAAGCTGGACTTTCGCGTGGCTACTTGTTTGAGTCTGGACGGTCTGGACCGGTTATAGGCGGTTTCCTTTCCCCTTTCATTGCTGTCTACTTTGTCTACTTTGACAAAGGTGTGAATTTTATTTTTTAATGTGAAGTTTTTGACGAGTGTTATCAAAATCATATTATGAATGAACCAGGTGCATATCTTGGTCATGAAACGTGAATAAGGTAGGTGTATGTTGAGATTATCCTGGGATGTCGATAGCTGATGTTACCAATATTGTCTGGCCAGTCGAACGGAAATTAATTAGAGGTAGATTAAAGAACAAAGGACAGGACCTTAAATCGAAAAATGGTATAGAATAAAAATTATTCAGTTAAATGGTGGCAAATGAGAGCCAGGTTCGAGGGGCAGAACAGTACTCTCTTGGATGATTTCTCATCACTATAGTACTCTATCGACTGCAAGCACTACCCTCATGTCCCCTGCCCATTAAAGTGAAATCTGGCTCAACAGGATACTGGCTCCATACATAAAGTGCATGAATGTAAGTCCATGTGTTTCACCAAACTCCCCATTCCCAGCCGCATAGGGATGGCAAATCCGTCAAATATTGTGAAAAATTTTACGATAATTTCTAGTTCATTGCTATTTTGAGCCAATTTATGAGATAAAATGATATGATTCATTCCCCCAGATCTTTCGTCAGGCAATAGCCTAACGCACTGCAGCTGCCGGCTGCTGGAAATTTGAATACGTTATTGGATAGGACCGTCTTTTTCTGCCTGGCAGACCCGAGATTAAGTCTGGGGCTAGGCTTAGAGAGATGAATTTCCCGTGATGGAAATTCACTTTCGGAGTATTCGTTGGGCGCTGAATAGCCTTCATTGGTCCCAGCACTTGGTCTAGGCCTAAATTCCATATACTACTGAAATAAACTATTCTTCTAAGGATTCTTCTAAGGATTCTATGCTTTTTTTTTATTAAGTTTTGTCTAGTAGTAGCCTAGGCTATCCCCTAGGAAAGGTTGCAAAAAATGTGGTTCTTTGAACGCAGGCCTACTTTTAAAAAGAATGAAGGCTATCCTATCATACATTGTTGCCTTATATGGTAATAAATAAATTGTGAAATTTCGCTGTAAGTTTTGTTTTCGGTGGTTTTTAGATGACGCCGTATAACTTTTATCCTGACATTATTTTTATTTATGGTCCTGTTCGTTGATCTTGAATAGTCCGTAAATAGGTTCAGTGATTCAAGAACAATTATTTTTCCATATAATAGCAATGACAAAAAGATTAATAATAATAATAATAATAATAATAATAATAATAATAATAATAATAATAATAATAATAATAATAATAATAATAATAATAATGATAGGCCTATCAAATGTTGGCTTATTTTTTATACATACATACAACATATTATACATATATTCGTATTTCGAGCTCTTGCTCTGATCATTTGTCCTTGCATGCCAAAATTTCTACCATTTCTTGTCATCGTGTGTGTTATTATGAGTTGAAGGGTAATCAATATACAGTGCTTACTACTGCTATTTAGTTCAAATTATATTGTAAGTAGACTCTCACAAAAAATCATATTTATTCCGCATTTTGACATCTGTTTTTGATATTTATTCGATTTGCTTCTACAGGCACCCACACCCTAGACGAATGATGGCATCAACATCAGCTAAAGGGAACTTAGATGAAAATGAATCTGACAGCAGTGAATATGAGACTGATAAAGAAGAAAGAGATACCAGATATGCAGTTTCTTCGTTAAAAGAAAAGAAAAAAGTGTGCCGCTATGAACAGAAGTTTTCTGATTCTTGGCTAAGCAACTCTCTTTTCAAAACTGGGATTAAAAAGAAGGTTGTCAAGGGGAAAAATGTTCCCTTCTGTGAACTGTGTAGGTCTTCACTATCATGTGCCAAAACGGCCGTTGTGCGTCATGGGAAAAGTAAATCTCATAACGATAACGTAAAGATGGCTGAAGAACTTAACAAATCACAGCCTAGTGTTGCAGTCCAGTGTTCAGGTCTTAATGAGACTGCTAAAATGGAAATCAAGATATGCAGTATTATTGCAGAGAAAAATTTGCCCATTAGTATATGAGAAGATTTAGTTCCCCTGTTTAGGAGCTTGTTTCCCTCTGACAAAGCTTTGAAGCGGGTGACATTGGGTAAACAAAAAGCAACGAATATTGTGAGACAGGTTCTGGGATTTCATTACATGAGAGAAATTGTAGCATTACTGAGAGAGAACAAATTTACTGTAGTTTTGGATGAAACGACGGATAGGTCCACTAAATCACAATTGGCAGTTCTAGGGACATTCTTTGACATGGAAAGATTTGAAATGAGTTGTGTATTTATTGACCTAGTTGAATTGCTAAATGGAAAAGCAGACACAATTTATGAGAAACTAAAGCATTGCTTGCAAGAGAAGGGTATACCAATTGAGAATGTAATTGGGTTTTGCGCTGACACATGCAATGTCATGTTTGGCAAGCACCATTCGGTTTCCCAGCTTCTTTTACGAGGTTACCTTTGGATACTGCCAGTTAAATGCTCTTGTCATTTAGTTCACATATGTGCCTCACTTGCCTCACAAAAGTTGCCAAAATCATTAGAAGATCTGTGTAGGAACATATCTGCCCACTTTCATTTTTCCTCACAAAGGCGAGACGCATTACATGAGTGTCAAGATTTTTCAATGTAGAAAATCACATCATCCTTAAACCAGGTCAAACCCGTTGGTTGGTATTTGATGATCCTACATATACAAATGATAACATTCAGATGAACCTAAACAATGTATTCACAAAGGCATATTTGGAGTTTCTCTCCTTTAATACTTTTTTTCAAAGTGATATGCCTCTTTTGCATGAACTGAAAAGTGAAATTTCATCTCTTGTTACATCATTAGACTCGGATTATATGAATGTTGATTACGTAAGAAAACAGTCGCTGAACAGCATTGACATCAATTATGAAAACCAATATGTACCTCTAAATAAAGTTTATGTAGGTGTATCAGCACTGACACTATTCAAGGCATATCAGAACAACTTGGAAGTAATAGTCGCGATATTCAATTATTTTACAGGCAGTGCAGGGACTTTCTTATAGAATGTGTTTATCAAATCAAGTCTCGATTTGATGACACTGACAAATTTGACTTTCTTTCTTGCCTGTCTCCTAAAGTTGCTTTCAACCTTGAGCAGCCAAGTCTATCATTTTTATTCTCTAAATTGCCCTATCTAAAAAATGGTATTGATCGTCAAGCAGCAGATCTTGAGTGGAGACAGCAGGCTGTGATTGAAGGTCGAGATTCTACTATGGGGTTTAGAGAGTTTTGGGATCCTGTTTTTAGAGCAAAAGATTCCACAGGAGCACCCAAGTTTCCAAATATAACCAAAGTTCTGTGTATCTTGCTCTCCTTTCCATTTTCTAATGCTGCAGTGGAACAGATCTTTAGTCAGCTGAAACTGATAAAAACAGAGCACAGAACTTCTCTTAAACATGAATCCCTAGTTGGGCTTCTTACAACAAAACTCGCCTTAAACCAAAAAGGCATTCACCAGGCAGCAAAACTTAACCCACGCAGAGATATGACTGAATTGCATTCTAAAATGCAATCTAATGCATGCGACTCCCAGGTAGCACCGTTAAGAACATTCCTTTTTGGAACAGTTAGGCTTAAGCCAATCCAAAGAATAACCCCAGTTACCCCACACACATATCCATCTCTCTCTCTCTCTCTCTCTCTCTCTCTCTCTCTCTCTCTCTCTCTCTCTCTCTTCCAGTCATATGAAAAAAAAACCTCTATTTCCTAGCCAGTAAAAAATTACTTGATATTCAATTAGCCCCATGTCAATGTGATTGTGACTAGATTAATAAAGAATGTTTGATTGATTACTTTATTTTCTATAACCCAGCCATTATGTTATTAGTGGATTTGGATGATTTATTGCTCCCTGGAGCCTGGGCCTTAGAGGCAACAATGTTATATATATATATATATATATATATATATATATATATATATATATATATATATATATATATATATATATATATTTTTTTTTTTTTTTTTTTTTTTATAGCCGGTGGTTTGGTAGAATTACATGAAAGATTTTAATAAGAAAAAACTTGGAAATTGTTGTAAGGAGATATAAATTACTGTTTTTATTTTACTATAATTCAAGGATATTTGTAAGGAAATTGAGGAGGGGATTTAAGGAAATCTAAGGAAACCTGGCCGTGAATGCAAGGAAGTCAATTTTTTCTTGTGGAAGCACTGCGTTGTCTAGACAGAGCAACAGTTGATTCAGGTTTGTTCAGACCGCTTATACCCCATAAAAAAACTAGTTGGGCATAACCATGCAATGTCTCACTTCTCTCATCTTTTCTTTCCATTCTGTGCATATTTACTTTTGGAAATTTAAGAAATTATATATATATTATATTATTATAAATATTCCCTGTTTGACCTCTCTTCCTTGCTTTAACAGAATACAAGAAATTTATCTTTGTTAAAGTAAGAGGGCAGGCAATGTAGGGTGAAGTACGTGAAGAAGCGAGCTGGAAGCAGTGTTTTCAAATTCCATATGCCAACTGCCAAGGCATTAGCTTAGAGGACCATAAATCAGGGATAGGTTTTGCTAGGACAGACCTTAGAGGTATTGTTCTTACAGATCAGTCTCCTCTGTCCTGTTTACTGGCGAGTCTATTGTCATTTTAGGTCAAGCCCTAGGTAGGAGGAGTCTTGAAGCAAGTATGCGATAAACTGCCACGGCTTTAGACTCCAGCAGCCGCAACAGCGTCCGGACGTGACAAGGCTGTCGTCCAAGCATCTTGGTTTTTCCCTCCTTTGTTTAAATCGAGGAGAAATTTGCTATTTCAACGGACCAAGGAACCTCATGCAACTGATCACTTCATTAGCTAACCTAGCAGTAAGTCTGAATTGACAATTGCTACCAGTTCTCTTTCCCTTCGACTGAAACGCTCATTTTTCCTTGTTCAATTTTTCCTCTCTTAAACAGTCACTGACTAAGAAAGCCTAGTAAAACATATCCCATTTATGAAGTCATGTATCAAGTAAAATTATTGTTGTCTAGTGAAGTCACATAACTTATCCTCCATGGTGTTAAAAGTATTATTCCTAACTTAAGAAATCATCCCCCATGTGATTAAGTAATGACAAGTGAGAGTTTCTGTAATGCAAGTTTGTTATCGGGATACGTCTTTTCCAGAATTACATACGCCTTGGGCCTGCACAACATCCTCTTTCTTGGAGAAGAATCTGCATCATTAGAATCAGGAAGCCTTAATCCGACCTTACAGTAAATTCCTGAGACAGCGTCTGAGAAGCATATAAATCTGTTGCGTTATTCCTATGTAGCAATGAACTGTGTCCTAAGTCAGACTATATGCTGAGCTGCTGTTACCTCCTGTAAATAACCCATTTCATTTTACTTTATTTACGTTTTTGCCAAAACTACTGTTCCAGTAAGTCTGCTGAATTCATTCATGTGGTTATGAATAAACCTCTATTCTTTGTTAACGAGTGTCAACTGGTGGCCTGATCTATTCACTATCCGTCCTTTAGAGATAAGTTTAGCCTTACTTGGCAGAATTACATGGGTCTTAGGTAAAGCAAGGCAATATAAATCAAATAACTTAATTATTAAACTCATTAGCTGAAGGACCCACGTCACAATATATGCTTAAAAAATCACAATAGATGCACATGACTTCAGTGTATAAGCGAATCCCACAGGAAAATGACAGGCAGAAGTTCAGTAACAAAGTGCTTTCACGTTTATTAACGCATCGTCAAGGCACGAATGAGACACATATAAAGAAGGTTACGAAGTAAACAAAAAGAACAAGAATACCAGATGGTCAGTTGTCAAAGGGTAATAAACAAAGATAATCCGGGATCGAGCTGTCACAAACTGAACCCAAGATCAAACAACAACAAATACTAAAGTTTAGGCTTACAAAATCCCAAAACATGTATAACCTTGAATACCAGATGGTTAATTGCCAGGGGGCAAAAAACAAAAGGTTAATCCTTGGCAAATCCGGGATCACGCAGTCACAAACTAATCCAAATATATACTTAACCATAAGGCAAACGGAATCTTACCCATTCACATTGCAGAAACATGTATAAAAATGAATATTAATTTTGCATATATTTATCAACAATTTTTTTAATTATGAAGGCATCAAGTTTAAACAAACCAAGACAAATGTAGAATACTTTCAATATTTGACTTAATAAAACAAGATTCGATGATATTCCTTTTAACTGTGTCATTGCACGGGACTAAAGGTCTTGCTTTACTCCAGTTAATAGGATGATCTAAATCTCTTATATGTACAAATAATGCATTCGATATTTGGCCAGTTCTCACAGAATATTGGTGTTGTTTGATTCGTTGTGAAAGTGATTTTCCAATTTGTCCATAATATATTTTATCACATTTTTTACAAGGAATTTCATAGATGCAGCCAAAAACATGTATAGGAGAATTTTTTTATCACTAAACTCTTAACATTAAAATTACTGAAAACAACATTTATGTTGAAAAGCTTTAAAATTATAGGAATTTGTAAAAACCCTTTCATCATATGGTAATTTGAGAATATTATGCTGAATTCAAGTTTGTTATTAGTTAAATAAAAAGTTTTCCTGGCTCTTTTCCATGCTACATCTATAAAGGTCCTTGGGTGTTTAAGTTTCAAAGCAATATCATAAATAGTTTTGATCTCAGCATCAATGAACTGCGGGCTACAAACATGTAAAGCCCTTAAGAACATTCCAGAAAAGACAAAGAATTTAACATTTTGATGGTGATTGGAATAATGTTATTCCAATCACCATCAAAATGTTAAATTCTGTCTTTTCTGGAATATTCTTAAGGGCTTTACATGTTTGTAGCCCGCAGTTCATTGGTGCCGAGATCAAAACTATTTACGGTATTGCTTTGAAAATTAAATACCCAAGGACCTTTGTAGATGTAGCATGGAAAATAGCCAGGAAAACATTTTATTTAACTAATAACAAACTTGAATTCAGCAAGCATAATATTCTCAAATTACCGTATGATGAAAGGTTTTTACAAATTCCTAGAATTTTAAAGCTTTTCAACTTAAATGTTGTTTTCAGTAATTTTAATGTCAAGAACTGGCCAAATATCAATGCATTATTCGTACACATGAGAGATTTAGATCATCCTATTAACTGGAGTAAAGCAAGACCTTTAGTCCCCAGCAATGACACAGTTAAAAGGAATATCATCGAATCTTGTTTTATTAAGTCAAATAATGAAAGTGTTCTAAATTTAAGTCTTGGTTTGTTTAAACCTGATGCCTTCAATTAAAAAAGTTGTTGATAAATATATGCAAAATTAATATTCATTTTTATACATGTTTCTGCAATGTGAATGGGTAAGATTCCGTTTACCTTGTGTGGTTAAGTATATATTTGGATTAGTTTGTGACCGCGTGATCCCGGATTTGCCAAGGATTAACCATTTGTTTTTTACCCCCTGGCAATTAACCATCTGGTATTCAAGATTATACATGTTTTTGGATTTTGTAAGCCTAAACTTTAATATCTGTTGTTGTTTGATCTTGGGTTCAGTTTGTGACAGATCGATCCCGGATTATCCTGGATTATCTTTCTGTTCATTACCATTTGACAACTGACCATCTGGTATTCTTGTTCTTTTTGTTTACTTTGTAACCTTCTCTATATCTGTGTCTCATTCGTGACCCGACGATGCGTTAATAAACGTGAAAGCGCTTGGTACTGAACTTCTGCCTGTCATTTTCCTGTGGGATTTGCTTATGTAACAATATATATATATATATATATATATATATATATATATATATATATATATATATATATATATATATATATATATATGTATATATATATATTATATTATAAATATATATGTAATTATATACATGTAAGTGTATATATATACACATACATACAGTATATTTTAAAAAACATAAATACCATGATAGACCAAAAAAACTGTAGGTGAAGAACAGTTTGGTTTCATGCCAGGAAGAGGAACGACAGATGCATTGTTTGCCCTCCGACAGATGATGAAAAACACCGGGAAAAGCAGAAAGGACTGCACATAGTATTCATACATCTGGAAAAGGCATGTGATAGTCCCTCGCCAAGAGGTTTGGAGGTGTATGCTAGTAGTGGGAACATCGGAGAAGTATGTGAGGTTGGTCCAAGATATGCATGAAGGAGCAACAACGCAGGTTAGAAGCAGTGGTGGGTTAACTGAATGGATACCAGTAAGTGTTGGTTTACATCAAGGATCTGTTTGAAGTCCATATCTTTTTGCCTGACAATGGATGTGCTGTCTTAAGGAATAAGAGATCAATCCCCCTGGTGCATGTTGTTTGCTAATGACATCGTCTTATGCAGCACCTACAGAGGGGTAGCGGAGTTAAAATTAGAGCAATGGAGGAAGGTACTGGAAGACAGAGGATTAAAGATCAGGTATTTATTTAAGTTTCTTTCTGAGTATTTAATATTTTGTGTGGCCCCCATCTGCCTGAACAAGAGCCTGCATTCTTGAGGGGTATGATTTCAGCAAATCCCAAAAAAGCTGAGAATCAAACTCCATTTCCCTGAGCACTTGGTATACCATCATAGTTCACTGTGTGCGCTTCAATATGATCCTTTAAGATACTACCAATGTTTTCACACACATTAAGGTCAGGGGAGCTACCTGGAAATTCACTTGAGAAGAAATCGATACCACTGTTTCGAAGCAGCTCCTGTGTCTGGAGAGCCTTGACACATGGTGCCTTATCATGCAAAAATGTGACTTCTTCAACAGATAACACATTTTCAGGATCTTTAAGGAAAGGAAATACTCCACCAGTAAGCACAGTTTCTCAGAAGTATTCGCCATTCCATGACTGTCCTTTTTCTTTGATGATCCACATTAACTGATCGGCTGTGAAACGGAGAAAAATTCCCAAACATTCAGGAAATTTCACAACTTGGCGATAGTGCACGTCATCGCTGATATCATCCAACTTTGCAGCCCAAATGATGTCATTTTTATGATTTGGCTTCCTGACTGTGTAAATGAAGAATTCATCTGATGTGGCAACATGGAGAAAGTCAGCTTCATCCCAATCTTTAAGAAATGAACCACAAAACCATGCACGGTCTTCTCTCTGTTGCTGAGTGATGTTGGGCTTGCTGATAACATGAAATGGCTTGATACCAGATTTTTTCAACTCACGATATACAGCACTATAACTTCTCTTCTTTCCCCTTTTTGTTTCTAGTTCAAGTGCCAATTTACGTAAAGACTTTCTCGGTCTACCCACTGCCTCAGCTATGAGGTCTTTTGACTCCTGAGAAAGGACTTCAGGCCTTCCAAGATTCTCACTCTTTTCGCGATGACAGTCATATGGATTTTTGTTCCAGTTTCTTTTAACAAAGGATTCATCTCTTTAAATGTATTTAGCTATCCAGGAAAGTGAAAAGAAGGATGCGCCAGCATCCCTGGCCTCTCTGAAGGTTATAGCCCGGATTCGGTCAATCCATCTGATTTCCTAGGAGTCGTTACCCATGGCTGTATCTAACTCCGTCATTCAGTCTGAAAATACAAGAAATGTAAAATGAAAAATAGCTTAATAGAAACTTAAAATAAAGTACTTAGAGATAGGCTATAGCAGAAAACTTCATAACTTTCCATTTGTTCTGTGGAGGGAGAGGCTCAAATTTCGAAACACCCGTTATTACAAAATAGACTTATAAATTTGAAGTTTCCCAGCAGTTATGCATTTTGTTTCATATTCATCTCCAATTCCAGACTCTCTCTCTCTCTCTCTCTCTCTCCAGTGTTGAATCACCGTTGTTATTTTTCTT
>JANJGK010006954.1:27500-33928 GCA_039081455.1 Macrobrachium rosenbergii
AAAACAATTATGAATGTAACAAAATATTAGATTGAAATGGTAAACAAATACGGTTGAAATCAATATCACGATCTACTTTACATACATATGCCAAAATCAGACAAGATAAACCATTCAATCACATCTCAAAATATATAGAGATCGGCTTTCAGCCACGGTCCAACGGTGGCCTGTGTTGTTAGCACCTATAGCGGTGCCAGACGCATGATCATAGCTAACTTTAACCTTAACATAAAAACTAGCGAGGTTAGAGGGCTGAAATTTGTTATGTTTGATGATTGGAGGCTGGATGATCAACATACCAGTTTGTAGCCTTCTAGCCCCAGTAAGTTTCAAGATCTGAGGCACAAATCCGGAATGTGACAGGCCGTGTGCCAAGAGCTATGTTACAACTTAGTGATTCAGGTCACCAAGGCCCTAAGGAAATTAAACCTGGCGACTGACATTCAGACGCGATAGGCCAAAATACTCCAGATAATTAGGCAAAACATCACTGGCTGGAAAGGCTGCTGGGCGCCTCTGATGACCAAAATATCTTTTAAGCCCCAACGCCTGTGAAGTACGTGCCATTTTTCTCCCTTAAAAAAACACACGTTCAATTTCCTCGTATGAACACTGCAGTCGAGAGTTACCCACAGAATACTGATCGACATATAAACACCTCCTTTTAACAAGGTGGCCGGTAGTACTTACAGGAAAAAAAAGTAACAAAATTTTTCACAATTTTAGCTAGGAAAAAAATCACAAGAAAAAAAAGTCACATTAATTTACAGTCTTTTGTTTATGTATTTCTGGTAATCCCCAACGGGCTTGTATGTACTAAACACGCCACAAAGGTGGATACATACCGAGTTAAAAACCCTTGGGGGTCACTACCTAGGGAAGAATAATGTGACTTTTTTTCTAACTATTTTCCTGTGACTTTTTTACCTGATTCTTTAACGTACCATCCATCCGTGGACAATTCCATACACAATGGAGAACCACTAAACAATGCAAAACAATTTATGAGTACAAAGACCTCATTATCAGCAAGCTGAGAAAAGCGGAAGCACCTCATTAACTTATACTGTATAAATCACCTCATTAAGAACAGGTAATGTCCTCATTACGGTAAGAAAAACGGAGTAACCCCATTCCAAGAAACTTTTGAAAAATAAATATATATACAACTGCAACCTTAACCGAGTGTGAATAGTTTCACGAGGTTGAGAACATGAAACTTTAATAATTGTCAACATCTAATTTAAAAACAAAGATCCTTCAGTATCTTCGAAAATATGAAGAATCTTAAAACATTTCGCTAAACAACCTTACTGGCTTCGGAAAACAGAGCTGCAAGATGAACTTTCTTATTTTAATTAAACAAGGGCCACTACACTATATCAACAGATAAACAAAACATTCTTAAAATCAAGGGAATGAAATTCACTTGTTTAGAAAATGGTCGACCTTAATCAATAAGCGGGTTGGAAATTCTGAAATTCCTCTAGGTACTCCGAATTACAAAGTTCTAGTCTTGATTAAGCAGTGAACTAAGAGTAATTATGACAAGCCCTTTTAATTACTGCACACGCTGATGCTCATAAATGAAGTTAAGATTATAATGCTTTAAATACAAATATGTACCGAAATTAGTCATCATCCTTCATCTTCGGCCAATTACGTTTTCTTTTCTGCCACTGAGGGTTCGAATTCATAATACATCATTTCTATCTATTTCACTTTGAAGATTTATACAGCCGACACCGCTTTACGTATAACCTGAATCCCTATGAATTAGTTCCTGTGAAAATACCACGCCTGCAAAAATGTGCGTACGTATATGTACATAGGAATGGAGTATAGTATTTAGGCCAAAGGCCAAGCACTGGGACCTATGAGGTCATTCAGTGCTGACAGGGAAATTGAGAGTAGAAAGGTTTGGAAGATGTAACAGGAGAAAAACCTCGCAGTTGCGCTATTCAGCAAGTGGTAGGAAGGCGTGGATAGCAAGATGGAAAAGAGAGAACATGAATGGAAGTACAGTAAAAGGAATGAAAGGGATTGCAGCCAGGGGCCGACGGGACACTGCAAAAGAAAAGTAGTGCCTACAGTGCTCCTCACACTACCCCCCTAAGGCGAATATATATGTAAATAAGGGCATACATATATAATCAGATACATCAACACTGACACATTTGCATGTGCTTTTTCAACAACGTTTGCATAAATTCTAAGACAAATGGAATTCGATTTGCAGAATCTCAGTGCTCAAAATTTCCCGTTTCCACATATGGGAAAGTCGAAGAATTGAAAAAATGTAAACTTGTATGGTAATCAATTAATATAAATACCAGATGCATAAGTATTCATACTGCATATTTAAACAATATTAAAAGCATTTGGATCGATCTTAACCAATTACAGGAACATGACCCTGTTAGTCCTTATCTACTTCATTAGCGGTCTCCTCTTGCTATCGATAACTAGATATTCTTCTAGAATTTGTGTCTGCCCTCCCTCTCTATAAACCCAGGCAAAACCATTGGAAAGAACTTCCATTTTCTTTCCCGCTCGAAATCCAAAGGGTATCAATAGGATCTTCGCCCTTCCCGAAGGGAAAACACAATGCCAATGAACGTCCTTCCCTCCACAATATTAAGATCAACAACGCACGAAGAACCCTGGTTCCTCTCCAATGGGTAGGAGGCCTTGGAAAGTAGATTTTGTTTTTGTTTCTTATTTATGTAAAAATATGTTACACTATATAAATATTTACATGTTTTTTCTCTCTCTCTCTGAACGTAAAGTACCTATAAAACGTTTCTATTAAAATTACCAAAAATCACAGTTTTTCTACATTTAGAAGAAAAAGCTATTTTAGCCACTTCGTAAACAGCAAAGAACAAGAGAGGAAAATTTTAACGATAAAAATCATTATTTTGTTTCCAAGACTTTTCATAGTCAACCTATTTGTTCATTTAAGACATCTTCAGCATGAAACATTTTATTTTAACGAACCACAGGGGTGAGAGCACTCATAACTACGAAAGGTGGATGAAGGATGAGTTGTCATTTGGGATTATGAAATAAAAGGCATTGTTACTTACTGACTCAACTTAGTGCACAGATTTTGGATAAGTCAAAGATAGCAAAAATCCTACTCTATTATAAAAAAAAATCTTTTAAATAATCAGCAATGTTGATTTTACAAAATTTAAATAAATTTACATTTTTTATAACCACAAACCTGCGGTCTTACATAAGGGAAAATTACTCCAGCTGGCGCTAGAGAATTTTTCCCTTCTTTTAAGCCCAAAGGTTTGTTCTTTATATGAAAGATATAAATGTTTCACACTTTAATCTAGAAATGACAAAGTAACACTTTTTATTGATTTGTTCCACAGCAAACAAACAACTAGATGTGGAAAATTACTTTTGAGATATGAAACAATAAAAACTATTTCGCAGTAAAGCTGGAGCTGACAGTTTCTTTGATAATTGCTGCCTAATTGTTACTAAGAGTCAGTAATAATTATACTTATTTTCTCATTAATTAAAAAATTTATAATAATTACGTTATGTAAATATTCTCAGAGAGAACGTCCCTGTACCTTGGAGAGCACCAGGTCCAGCTGGGCAACCTGGTTTGTAGTACCTGGATTTGCGCTCCGAACTCAGGCTGACATCTTATTTGGTAGAGACTAGATCCACAATCCCAAATCGTGGCTTCCCTCTAGATCAGTGGTTCTAACCCAGGGTCGCGACCCAAAGTTGGGTTGCCAAACCATTTCAATGGGTCCCCAAGGGTTATAACTTTACGGGCATATTTCCCCAATACTATTATTACAATTATTATTATTAGAGAAAATATTGTATTAAGAATACATAATTCATTAATATCTAAGCAGAACATTATAGAGACATAATACATTTAATCGAGGTTGGAAATCTTTCCAACATGGACATTTAGCCTTTTAAATTTAACGGCCGTTGAATCTATGCATGTAATTTTTGTTTCTGTAACACGTGTTCAAAAGCATAATTATATAAAAAGGAAATGTTTATGAGGGCAAGGGGTCGCCATGGCTACCTTGGACAAGATTTTGGGTCACTGCCAAAAAAGGTTAAGAACCACTGCTCTAGATGGAAACCAACACTCATTAGCACTGCGATGATGGACAGGGTTCAGGAAATGGTCTCTCGGCTCCAACTCTGGACTCCTGGTGAACGACCTTGACTGAAAACCAATAAGCAGTGGCTTGGATCGCTCACTTTAGTCAGCTTGGAACCAGCTCTGACATACTCCTGCCTTCAAAACAGACCCAAAATTAGGAGTTGCAATGGAGACAAAAGTCGCATGCGTTATTTTCAAGCGACTGCAAAAAATATCTGCCAAGGTTATAATATTAGTATCTTAAAGGATCCAACCTCCTTAAGTCATCTTCTGAAAAATAAGTCATTTATCGCATACCTAGACAAAGGTGGAACGACAAAGTAACTTGTCATGAAAATATTTATTCTTTTAGAAAGACACCCTGGTATAGAGAGAGAGAGAGAGAGAGAGAGAGAATGATCGAAAAGAATATATTCTTCTTTGTGATTACTGGAGGCCGTTATTAAAAGTCAGTGGCCTCATGATTATATTACTAAATCATCTCTCGTGTAATATTCTCTCTCTCTCTCTCTCTCTCTCTCTCTCTCTCTCTCTCTCTCTCTCTCTCTCTCTCTCGTTTATCAGACTTCAATCCTTTAATCTATCACGATTCAGATTTCACTTAAGCATGATATAACCAAGCAAGGCGAAAACGCACACGGCTCAAATTGGTAAAGACCAAAGACTACCTTCTTTCCCGCAATTATCCTTTTTCCTCTTTCCTTTCATACTTCAACTACGTTCTAATTCACTTTTGCCATTGTTCTTATCCCTCCCTCAGTCTTACACTGCATTTTTCTTTCGCTCCAAAGAGATGAGCGTCGTTCTTTTATTTCTTTCTTAGTGTTACATTTTTCCTTCTTTAATCTTTCTCTCTCTCTCTTTCTAATCCTTGTTCTGATTTCTTGTATCTTTGTTCTTCTCCTGGCCATCCTTCTCTCGCCGATAATTGATAGTAATTTTTAGTGATCCGTTGAACTCTACCCTAACCTAGTACAGGAATATTCCTCATAATTCTCCTCATATCCATATATTTTTTTTTTTTTTTTGCGCTTCCAGTATCTCTTACTTTCTGTTATTACGTTTTGCTTTCTTCTCCTCTTTCCGTTTCTCATTTCCATTTGAACATCTCCATATTTAAAAAAACACGAATGAATTAAGCAGTGAAATTATATGCCACTGCCTTCACAGTTTCCTTGGCCAAAGCAACGCTCATGTTCATGCTGGTATAACAATAATGATTAGTGTTAAACAACTACAAAGTTTCTTTTCGATGGTTCTGAAATATCTGAAAAAATAGCAATACCTTTCATACAGCAAACTCGAAGCGGATATTGCTAACTGTCGTCAGTAATCGTGACTATACAGTGGAACAAGACAAAAAAAAATATGACTTCAAAAATCACTGTCGCTCACTAAGAAAAGATTTTGGGAGTCGGCATTACATATGAAAAGCCTATAGGTCACAAGTATGTTATGAATTACAGTACAATACGCAGTGAATGTTGAATTGACAAGTGGGGAGGAAAACTCTCCCAAAATGTTGGAGAGAATGTTTAGCTATCACCTGACGCATTTCCTCATCAGGTAAGATGGTGGCGTCAGGATTCTCGAGTCGTGGGATCAGGTGACGTGACTTTGTATGTGCGTTCGCCGGAAGTGTCCAGGTTCCGGTGGGGAACGTGCATTCGTGCGTTTCTTTTGGGTGGAGTCCCTAGGTGTGAAAGGATTGGATATAGGAAAAGGGAATCATTGGAAGATCATCATTGAACATTATTAAAAGTCTTCAGTGAAGACTTGTGGTTCATGATTTATCATTCAAGACTGTGTACATTGCTGTTTGGAGGTAGGAACCACATACAATTTCCCAAACTGTAGATTGTTTTCCTCCATTTTCATAATGTTTATTTTGTAACATGGGAAGAATTCCCATATCTTTGTTTTTATGCTTTGGGAATTATTGAGGAATTAGTTTGACTTCAGATGTTTCGCTGAGAAAGAGGTTAAAGCTGTACTCATTGGAAATGTACTGGACTTTGACTTATTTTGACCTTTGCAAGTTACAGCGTAAAACTGTAATGTAACTGGACTTTTGGGAACTTTAATATTACATTTTAATCCATTTCTTATTTCTTGCAATCTAGTTATGTTAGATTTTGTCAAACATTTTAATCCATTTCTTATTTCTTGCCATCTAGTTATGTTAGATTTTGTCAAATAAATTATTTTGGGTAAAGCTTGTTTCGCTGTAGACCTGAGAGAGAGAGAGAGAGAGAGAGAGAGAGAGAGA
>JANJGK010006955.1:0-10000 GCA_039081455.1 Macrobrachium rosenbergii
TACATCTATAAACCACATATGAAACTAAAAATGAAATAATGGTAAAATTTAAGACACTTTCCCGTCTTTGTAAAAATGATTACTTTTTCACTTTATGTAAGAAGACGGAAAAAACATGAAACGAAATTACACACTACGAACACATAAAAAATTGGATAATTCACTGGCAAATATTTCAAAGTGATAAAATTACGGCTAAACTTAGAGAGAGAGAGAGAGAGAGGAGAGAGAGAGAGAGAGAGAGAGAGAGAGAGAGAGAGAGAGAGAGAGAGAGAGAGAGAAAATTTGTTCGCAAGAGTACGAAAAGAAAACGCCTGTGTTTATATATCCATGAGAAAGGGTTGTGCTTGTTCGCACGAGAGAGAGAGAGAGAGAGAGAGAGAGAGAGAGAGAGAAGAGAGAGAGAGAGAGAGAGAGAGGAGAGAGAGTTAAACCAACAATGAAACCCACACTTCTTGCTGTACAACTTCCAAGCAATAAGCGTCTCTTACTTATCCCATAATCTAAGATCGCCTTGACATCTCGGGCACCTTGTTACACTGTAACAGAAAGTGGCTTCAGTTATGCAGTTGTTCCAGATTCAGCAATACAAATGGCGCCTATCTAGGGATTCTAGGTCCTTGCAAACTAAAATACTCAATTTTATAGGCTATGTGCGTGTTCCCGTGTACTGGAATATATACACATTAAACCACAAAGTAAGCAAAATTACCGTATATTAAACCACAAAGTAAGCAAAATTACCAAACCACAAAGTTACCAAAATTACCGTATATTAAACCACAAAGTTGGCAAAATTACCATCTTTCAAAACTAGATGTTAACAAATACCTACGGGAGAGCCCTAATCTATTTGGTAAAGTTAAGACTGAACAATTCACGAACAAAGGAACTCAAATGTCGATACAGCGTTTACCTATACTGAGTCACCTACTCTCACCAGATATATCAATATCGTTATCGCATAACTGTTGCAACGCCATCCTACAGTGTTAAATAACTTCGAAACTCTTCATCCAGACGAGACGCTCATAGTTATTAGGCAATAACGGAATTATTTCACCGTACGTATTATCATACAACATACATCAAATCCTACCTGACATTTCCTCCCGTATCTTGCGTGTGAATAAGTTCAAGGAAAGAGATAATATCTTTGTATGCACAAAGACAACGAAATTAAATTAGACTTTCTCAACACAGGAACACAACACGTTTTATGAATGCAATAACAATTACAGTACCAGCAAAAATAACAGTTATTAAAAATCACAATGCCTGTACAGTACTAAAACGAATCACCACCACCACTAAACAAGGAAATAATAAATGAATACATACTGATATGGGAGGGAAAGAAACTAAGTACAGCAACACCAACACAATGAAACGCTCGAAAAACAAACAGTCAAATATCCCTAACACGAAGACACAACGCCCACCCAGAAGAAACACTGCTTTTATCAAGCAGAGTGCCAAGGATATCGGCACCCTCTCCTCTCCCCCTCCTCCTTCTTGACTCAAGGCAAGAGCGCCACACGACACACCAAGAGCCTGTATTATGTCACCAAGCTTCTTTCTTCTTCTACTTATTTTGTGATACGTCGGGGTGTTACTGTCACACACTCTCTCTCTCACACACGCACACACACACACACACACACACGTGTACTTGTGGGCAGTTACAATCGATCGAGTGCCACGGAGACAAGCTTGAGCAGTGAGGTAATACGTTTACGAAAGTTAATGGGAATTCCTATGAGTCCACTCGATATACACTTGTTGCTTGAACATCCTTGCAACGGCCATTACTGTAAGTTTACACTGATCAATAATATCTATTATGATGCCAACGCCGTTCGCTCATAAGCACGAAGGATGGTTTATTAGTCCGTCACTTTCTCTTTTTTTTTTTCTACATTAGTTTTCACTTTCTAAAGGGGATTCATGTAAGAAATCTCCATTTTTTTTTTATATTGCGAGCTTTAATTCACATATTTTTTTGTTTAGATAAGTCACTTAACCTTTCAATTTCAGTAATCACTACTTAATGTTATCAAAAGAATTATTTACCAATTTTATCATGAACATCCTAATATATTTTCAAATATGGTATTTTAATTGTAATTTCTTATTCATTTCTCTCTTAGTGTGTAAATCAAAATATTGTCTGGATTTCTTAAAGAAGGTCTCCTAACCTCAGGTATCCAACTTAAAAAAAAAAAGAAACGTGTGCATGGAATGATAAAATATACACAATAATAATGCTAAAGCATTATGTTTCGTTTTCCGGGTCCCAAAGTATATCTTAGTTTAACCAGACCACTGAGCTGGTTAACAGCTCTCCTAGGGCTGGCCCGAAGGATTAGATTTATTTTACGTGGCTAAGAACCAATTGGTTACCTAGCAACGGGACCTACAGCTTATTGTGGAATCCGAACCACATTATGACGAGAAAATAAATTCCTCTAATTCTTCATTGGCCGGTCGGAGAGTCGAACGCTGGGCCAACAGCGTGCCAGCCGAAAGCTCTGCCACCCCTCCAACGAGTCCCCAAATATACTAGTAAGAGAATGTCGAACAATAAATGACACACCAGTAAGCAAATAAGTCACCCCAAAAGCAAATTATCATAAAAACAAGTTTATCACATGGCTGCTCAGTGGCCGGAAGGTATGTTTACAAAGGAGACAATTGCCACACCGCTGATCTAAATTGTGACTCAACATCACTTCCCAGTTATACATACGGACCACACGACCCTAAACGTCCGTCAGAATTTCAAGCAAATGGCCTTACATGTGCCTAAGACAAGAATCTTCACTGAGCAAGAGATACTTAAAAACATATACATACATACATACAAAAAGCAGGCTGACCTCACTCCTAATAGAGCAAGCGATGAGGTATTACGAATTTAAGGTATTCATTTCATTTCAAGGTTAAAAAATTATTTTGATTTAATTGCAGGAGACCATAGATCAAAATCACATGAAGTGTAAATTTCTTTTCTTTCGGGAACAAAAAAAAAAATTAAAAGAAATATAAAAATGAAGAGAGAAATGGCAGACAAAAATATATAGTGAAGGAGAGAAGCATAAGACAAACGAAGTCAACTGTGCTCTAGAGGTTCCTCTTACTGTGCAACATTTCAAGAAAACTAAAAACCCATCTCATTCCATGCAAACTATAAAACAGTACCAAATGTAGTAATTAAGGGGTACCTAACACAGTCCACGGTTCCTACCACCTGTAATCGACTACCTGATAGCAGATGAAAATTTAATTTGGAACCCCAGACACACCTGTTGGCCTAATGACACTGAGGGATGGCCAGATGTCTACCAGACGGGGCTCGGAAGACGTACTGGGGAGGGGAGGGGAGGAAGCCACGTCTGGGCAATAATGGCGGAAGAGAAATAAATGAAGGGAGAGACTGGGAAGTGAAGGGACAAACAGAGAGAGAGAGTGGGGGAGAGGGGGGGAGGGGGTAAGTTGGGTCATTAGATGGGAAGTTGTGCAACGCAAGTCCCACTTAGCAATCACGTTTGTGATAGGGAGACTGTTCTAACAGGTAGGAAAGAAGGGGCTATGACACAATAAAAAAAAAAAATGAACGGGGGAAAGAGGGAAGAGAAGGGGAGATAGCAGGCTCATGGCCATCACCTACCTATACCAAATCTCCAGCCAAAGCTACAGGTTTTCTGCTTATCTCACATAAACAATTTAGAAAGCACTTGTTCCTGGAACTTCGTATTCCAAGAAAAACTGCTTATTGCAGTCACCTCAGCATCCTCCTCTCTGTCCGCCTCTGTCTGTACTCGTTTATACAAGAGAGCACTCGCAAACTTATTTTTTTTAAATCTTTCATACACCACACGCGATTTAACAGTTTCCATTATAATATGCGTTTACCAATTGTTTCTAGTAATCTATCAAAAGTATCATAAACTCCAACGCCTAAAACGCATATAAAGCACAATATATTTTTCATAATGGCTTCCACACTTCTGTTAAACTTCAAAATCATGTATATCAACCCACTCATAAAAAAAAAAATTAACTGATTTCGTCCTCTGAAAATTATTCAACGAGAAACCGGATAACATGGTGTCTGAATTACGTTAACCCTACTGAACTTCTGGCTCTAACTTGGGAAATGGTTTGGACATGTCCTTCTCACCACCACGAGGGAGAATAGTACGTGATAGTTCCAGAGTGAACTATGAGAAGGGAGGCTGGATATGAATGACCTGTGGGAGTGAGAGCTGAGAGAACGAGGAAAGACAGGATATGCGGAATTTTACAAAGAGCCTGGCGTCGACCGGAGCTGAGGGGCGACGATGACGATGAGGATGGGGATTCCGAAGATCAATGAAAGTAAGATATCGAAAGACATTACTTCATGGACTTGGATAGCCCAAAGTGCAAGTCTAATGCAAACTGAAAGCGCGTTCACATACACAAATCAAGAGAAATGAATAGAGAGAGAGAGAGAGAGAGAGAGAGAGAGAGAGAGAGAGAGAGAGAGGAGAGAGAGAGAGAGAGAGAGAGATGTTTACTGGTGAGTGGCGTGAGGATTAGCTCACCAAGGCCCTCCCGTTCTGTTGGTATACATTTGGACGCAGCAATAAATTCACATTGTTTTCATAGTGATATCTCTCTCTCTCTCTCTCTCTCTCTTCCACAGCTGCAACTCACTACGATCGGCTAACAACTCAATTCACTTATTAAGTCAAAAGAGTCACACTGGATTTTAAGGACAATACTGTATAAGGGTGGAACACAATACAAACAAGCTACCAGCCGAGAGAGAGAGAGAGAGAGAGAGAGAGAGAGAGAGAGAGAGAGAGAGAATGAGAGAGAGAGAGAGAGAGAAATAATTCACCAAACACAAATACATCGTCGCCGTCCTCTCTTTATATAATCTGTACAAAGATAAAAATGGGAAAATAATGATTTTCAATAATTCGATTATTAACTTATTTGTTAAAAACATATAGGCCTATATAACCTCTGTAAACCACTGAGCTCATCGATCATCTGAAAAATTTGCAAGGGTCGGAATCTGCAATGACTAGTTTCCCACACAACGTAATTAAAGCCGGCTATTCCTTTCGTCGCTTCAAGTCCTGTTGATTAATAACTTTAAATAGAATTTTCCTTTGTTACTGCTTGTCCTTAACATCCTTCATCTATTCGTTTCCTGGATTATCCTTTAACACCTACGCCATGAATTTTCTGTCTACACGAACTTTCTGTGATGATTTCATCGAATGTTTCTTTATATTAACTCCATGTCTATTTTCTTATATATATCACTACCGGCTCCATGCTGACAACCTCATTTTCTCTCCTTGTGTCTTCTAAGACGCAATGTCCTTCTCAGTGAGGAAAAACATCCATGTCACAAGTGCCACCACTGCTCTTACAAACATTCCACTTATCAGATTAAAATAACAAAGAAAGATTTTCATCCCTCTTTGAAAAATGCAGCCAAGTATAAAACTGACGCTCAAAAGGAATCACTTATCCACAAAGGGAGTTCGTCCGTACGTACACAAACAATCAAAATGAATCGGATCAGAAACATCTGGGGCATATGGGTAAATAATCCCTCACATGTTTCACCCTCGATTATTAGCTGCAAAATATCGCTTCTCACTCCACAGCAGTCATGGAGTACTTACAGTGCCTAGCCACACTCCACTCACGTCCCAACTCTTTCCATCAACTCTTTCCATCTTTCAGAGAGTTATGGTATATGACACACATCAAATGGGATGAGATGAGATGAGATGAGAGAGAGAGAGAGAGAGAGAGAGAGAGAGAGAGAGAGAGAGAGAGAGAGGAGAGTAACCGGGGGATGGGGGGAGACATTAATCCCTACCCACATAATACGTGTCAATAGCTAGACCTCACGGGATCACCCTCCCTGATGGGACCGACTGGCTCTCATCACTCCACAATCCAGACAGCTGGTCACGACTACTGACTGTCCTTTGGCTACACTGAGATAAAGGGAGAACAGATCACTCCTGATTCAGTGTGGAAAAACTGGTGAACATTCTTGGCAATGCGAATTCAAACATTTCGTTCGGGGAAAAAAAAACATTCTTTTCGTCATGAAGCGAACGACTACTCTTTGCAAACCACTAGAAATTTTAGATGACAAATTCTTTTCCTTTACCCCCTTTTCTTTGGACATATTTCAATGGAAAATTCTCCACAACAATGAGACGAAATTAAAGCGTTAAAAATTTACATGTTGTCGACAGCGATCAACAAATTGGCATTTAATTATAACAAAACGTGATATTATTTTTTCTTCCCTTGAGACAACTCACATCATGATTTCTGATTCTTCCAAACAGCGTTTCTTGACTGCTTGACTGTTTCAGCTTCCAACCACTTTGAAGATTCTGAGACTAGACATTCGTATAAGCTTATGAGTTTGTTTATTTACTCACAAAACCCAAACTTCGCCTGCAGCGCTGCAGTAACACAAACACGGAAAACAAACGAGAAACGAATTTTTTAAAACCTACTGTGACCACGGGTAACTCTATTTCTGGTGGAATTCAACGTTTAACTACAAGAGGAGTAAGAGGCCGTGCTAACACAAAGCCAGTTCTCAACAAACGTCCAGACTCCGTTCGCAAAGATCATGTAGAATCGGGTCGAGTCTCCACCAGTCATGGAAAGTCACGCGTAGGTCAATTTTCGTCAGCTAACATGAGAGAGAAGCAAAATTTCTCGATATTTGACAAAAGCTCCTCATTAAGTGATGGAGGGAATGTATGTATGTATGTATGTATGTATGTATGTATGTATGTATGTATGTATGTATTTATGAATAAATGTATGTATGTGTATAATGTATGTGTACACACACACACACACACACACACACATATATATATATATAAATATATATATATATATATATATATATATATATATATATATATATATATATATAATACAAACATATATATACAGTATATACATGTATCAGCGGCATATGCATACACGCATGAGGCGGTTTAACTCTTTCTTATCTCATCGTGAAATATATATTTTCGCCAACCCTCTTGCATACAGAGGCTAGTTTAAAAGATGACCTCTAATCCTGCGACATGTGCTCGACATTCTACCTTCATCGTAAACCGACTTAAAACTTCCCTTTCAATATTCTTACTTAATACATAATTCTCACACTGCACTGCAACAGCTGCTTTTCTATCTTTCGTGCATATTCTCCCCCCCCATAAAAAAATAATACAGCGCTACATCTATCTATAAATAAAATTTTGATATGAATTTGAGAGAATATTAGTACTTACCGCCTCCGTCACAACCAAAAACCAAGCCTCTTTGTACATACCTGTAGGAAAGAAAAAGAAAGAAAATTACGGAAACTCGTCCAGTTCTGCCAAATTAATAAATGATTGAGGTTTAGTTCGCTCTCAAATTCATGAGAGCAAAACATTTTCAAAAGCGTATTCTTAAATTTCTACAAACATATACACAATAACTATATACAGTACATCATTATATATATAATATAATCTAACTTCGACCACTTCCCAGAATATATTCCTTCCGCTCTTGTCAGAAAATGAAATATAACTAAAATTCAGATACACGAACAGCTAACTGAATGTTTTTTTTTTTTTCAAACTGCAGAGCACTTGGCTTTTTAACATTCCACGAATTCTTTGACACGCTTTCGCTCTCCCTCTTTCATTTGACAAAGGTTTACTTTTTCAAAGTCCGTTTTCTCTATTTTGCGCCAGTATGCAATGGCCTTGAGTATATGCAGCAAAACAGTTCTTCTTCCGTCTTTTTAAAAGTACCTGATTTTAGAGGATTTCAAATAATAATAATAATAATAATAATAATAATAATAATAATAATAATAATAATAATAATAATGAGTTTCAGGAATCAATAAACATTTTCAACTCCATCTGACGGCATCAATAGATGGTGATTATTTATATTATTATATATATTTTTTGTATCAAATTATCGTGAGAAACCAGTCTTCCCTTTATACGCGTGTACAAAGGCAGGTTCATGCAAGCAGAATATTACATCTTAAGATTAGGTCGGCTCACCGATACCGAGGCAAAAACAAGCACTACTTCAGCAATACAGAAACGATCCTAAAATCGCCTGTAATACGATATGCGAGTTCGGAGGCAATGATCTGGTACTCCGTGATGCACAGCTCACAACACGCTGGGTTTACTGGGGAAAACTATTCTTTCCTTGGGCTTAACTATATATTAAAAGCTACGTCTCAAGCTAACGTGGTTAACGTTTGTAAACGCATATACATTGACGGTAAATTCACGGAATTGTTAGGTCTACATATATATATATAAGAGAGAGAGAGGGAGAGAGAGAGAGAAAGAAGGGGGGTACCTGGAGGTTGGCTACACGGCACCACCACCAACGAAAGTTTGATATGATCAAGTTCAGTTTGACCAAAACCATCCATATTCTGTTTCAATTCGCAGGCGTAATATTTATGACAACGGTACTTGAACACGGATCATCATACGAATGGAATAAATCGCAGTGCTTGACTAACGTAAAAAAAAAAAAAAATATTAACGACAATAATAATGTACAAGGTCGACGGTTTGATTCGGAGCGTGAGACAGGATATTACGCTAACAGACTTATACCTCTACCATAAACACGTATAAAGATAAGAAGCTTCACAGACTGGGGATGAAGTGGAAAAGACCAATTGGTGCGTTTATTAACTTCACGCTTCCTTTAAATCAAGAAATATGGTGGACTACAAGGTCAAGGGAGGTCACTGACTTACCGGACAATAAACATCTGCTCAGACAAGAGGACTGTAGCACTTTATAGAAAGGGAAAGCAAATTAACCAATTAACAGAGGAGAACGTAAACCGTGGCAGTACATCATGATTTGCCAAAAATAAATATTCTAGTCACACTCTGTCAATGAATACGTAAAAGAGATGTCCTAAAGTTATGTTAATGCAAACCCGCCTTAAAATAACTGCTGAGAACAATTATGTATCAAGCTAAAGTCTGCTGCTCCTTCTCAAGGAGGCTATATGGAACGACTCCATCCAAGGCAAGACGTTGAAAGCACTCTTGACGTAATTGAGATCAAAAGGATTCTCTTTTTTTTTTTTTTGACCAATTAAATAAACACTGAATAATGCATCTAGATCCCTTACTTAACTAACAAGTTGAAACGTACGGTAGACAAAACTTTATATTAATCTACTGAAAAAGCCCAATGAAAATTAAGTGAAATAGCTGATTCCCAGAAGTTTCTAGGTCACCAATACCAATCATGCTGCCGCGTCAAGCTGTCTAAAAAATCTCTGGGTTAAAATGATGTGGGTCTTAGAATAAAGGTTACACTTCTTACTGTCTTCCAATTCAGCGAACTCTGAGGAAATAGCTAAAGGATTACATAATCTATAAAAACATAGTGACATTTACAGTGAACATACGACTAGGGTAAAATAAAGGGAAATATCTACATCAATATAAAAAAAACATGCAATCCAAATAGTCCTAAAGCTTCAATGTAGCCTAAACAAATTAATAGACAACAAAAACGTACATATGATGAAACCTAAAAAGTCTGGTACGTTGGAATTAATTAAATATCTCGCTCACGTTAAACCTTCATCAAAAATTATTAAGATCGCTCGCTCATATATCACAGAATACTGAAAAAAAATACTATAAAGAGCAATAGTAATTCTAGGCTTGTAAGTTTTGAGATATACATTATATATACAAGGGTCACTGTAAGGGATAAGTGTACCTAAATTTACTGTTTAACGTTATATCTAACCCAAAGGCTCTGGTTCGATCCTGGGCGGGGCAGATAAACTCATCAAATAAAGTTCCTTCTACAATTTACTTGACTTGCGAGTAAAGATGGCGGTGGGGAGATTTGATCGGCTCTGGCTATCTCTTGGGCTATCCGTA
>JANJGK010006955.1:15000-33928 GCA_039081455.1 Macrobrachium rosenbergii
ATATATATATATATATATATATATATATATATATATATATATATATATATATATATTATATATAGGTTAAATAAACCTACGGAAAACGATTAATAAGAGGACGGAACAGAAAATGTACCATACTGTACTTGATGTAACACTAGTCTTGGAAAATATATATAAAACAAACTACGACACAAGTATGATGATTGTGAAAAGGATATTCGGGCTTCCTACCAATACAAAAATTATGGAAAGGTTTAACACAAAAGCAACAGAGGCATCAAAAACTAAGATGATTCTCTTAAGCAAATGAAACACCTCTTTAATTTGCTTTACATATCAGCTTATTTTGAACAGTCATGATGAACTAACAGATCATGATACATGAAGCTACAACTACACCTTTTACAGTCTGAACTGTCAACACAGATATCTTCAACTGGATTTTCCACTAACGTGATTCGCACAAGATCTTGGGCCTAACCTAACATCCGGCCAACAACTCCAACAGCATGACTAGCTCGCATGCCTGCTCATTATTACATTCTCCATTTCACGTTCATGTTCAGCAAACGCATTCAGATAGTTATGCTAATGATGAGACCAGCATACTTCAACATCTCCCTAGCCTTGTACTCGCCACTGAATGACATTTATGGGATGACAATGTTACGGTGTGAGTCATCAATAATCATATTACTACTAATATCCTTGATGATTATAGCATCAATTCATAACAAGGGTACAACACCAACCTCCTTTCGTTTTAAGATTCAAACGAGCCTTAAATATCCAAAGCAACGAGACTGTGTCGGTAAAACCCTTTCACAATAACGGCTCATCCTGTTGTTTCGGGATGGCGAGGTTTCAAACTTGCTACTGGTAATGAAATAAGTTATTTTTCCTTCTCGATTGTATAATAGCACAGAAGAACCTTCACAAACTGTAAAAGGTTAGCAGTACGGTTAATCAGACTAAAAGACAATTATATATAAAAAAAATAAACAAACAGGAAATGAACAAAAAATCCATTAAAAAATACACGTATAACACGTTTGCACCCTATATGTGGATGCACAAAACTTCAATTCACAATATGGAATTTCCAATGGTTTCAACAACAGCGCTATACATCAACACCAAATTACTTCGTTTCGATTAAAAAACCTTTTTATAGACGCCACTGTAATCTTTATGTTGGAAAGGCCCAAGCATGATGCAAGTTATCGAGATTCTAAAAAAAAAAAAAAATCAAGAATGTTGGTAATAGGAATTAATATTCACAATTTACCTGTAATACAGCCACAGTCTTAATTAAAAATAAGAGGCTCCATTTAGCACTGAAGTGTGCTGGATGGTTACCGGGGTGTGTGTGTGTGTGTGTGTGTGTGTGTGTGTGTGTGTGTGTGTGTGTGTGTGTGTGTGTGTGTGTGTGTGTGTACCGATAGCCCTGGTCGCCATAGCTGCAACAGAAACTCAAGTGATGGCAACAGCTGTGGCCTGTCGAAGTCAGTCGTTTCCCTACTCTTTGGTGCTTTCTTTCCACTATTTATTTAACATCACCTATCACGCCCTTCATAAGTCTTTCTCCCCTTCTCTCTCCTATCACTTTCCACCAACCTACAGTCCCCTATGCTTCCCACACAGCCAAAACATCTATAATTCCTCTTGATTTATCTTTTCGCCTACACTTGGCCTAATCTTCTACAATTTTTTCTCACTGACATATTGCTCACCACTTCAATTGTTCTTCCGCCACATTGCATCATTCCAACAGCAAACCTTTTCTTTCAGTCGCATTCAACATTTAACATCACATTTGACCTCCATAAAGGAGAGTTGGCTCATGCATTCCAACCATCGGTTCTATTAACAATCACCGTCTCCTCAAAATCTTTTGTACATACTCTGCTACCTTCCCTGCTTCACCTCATCCTACAGTCACCTGAAATATTAAACTACCAAATAACCCTTGCACTGATCCAAATTCTGTATTTAACATGCATTGTTCTGCCTTCTCTTGCAAATATTTTCAATCTCTTTCACTCACCCGTTAACAAATTCTAAAACGATTCGTTTCCACCATAAAAGCTTTCAGTAGGCCTAAACAACTTATCCTCTATATCCACAGTTCAGCTCTATCGATTCTATCATAAACTTTTTCTAGATCTATGACTGCCATGTGACGTTTTTTCCTCCTTTACTTTGAAACCCTTAAACAAATCTTTTCACTGGCGCGAGTGATCTCTTTTTATCTCCGAGGATGCGTACCATCTATATGACAGTTTCAAAGGCATGGCCCAGCCCTTTCTCCCAAATCTAATCAAATTGTTTACCCTAACGGCCCTTCCCTAAACTAAAAACATGTGTTGCCAGCGCACAAAGGTAGGTCGTCAGCAAAAACAACAACAAACAACAATGGGCTAGTTAATTGCACCGACAAACATTCCCAGAAAAGAGTATCTCGATCACGTACAAGTGAAGGTAATAAAAATCAAATGTTGTAGCAATTATAAATAAATAAAGATGCTCAGAGATATTAAAGGCTTGGGGATGCATATGTGTGTGACTAACCGACACTGCCAAATATAGAAGAGGAAACAAATTAGCAGAGTTAACGAATCAAGGGAGTGAAAATAATGTACGAATCGATGGACGACAGCGACAAAATTCTATGACAACAAAATACTCCACCCACAGCAGAACTGCAGATCTTCAGAAGGCGACACCCCCCCCAAAAAAGTCAACATTCAACCGCCAACTAATAAAACTTCAATCGTCAGTATGAGTCAAAAATATACAAAATTAAAATGCTAAACGAAATATTCTGACTTCAATTAACAATATGACGTAAAACAAAAGAAAAGGACGGGATATTTAAAAAACGCAATATAAGGCCTTAATTCCCTAACTGGCTGATCTTTCATTTCAGCCTAGAAATGTCAATAGGTCAGCTGAGATTAATATAGCTAACACCATAAAAAGGCGAAAAAAATGAAATAACTTTTTCTTCAAAGTCTCTGGTACACCAAGAGTTAACCTGGAAATTTCACACAGCAAAATTCGCTACTGCCTTGTCAACACAATTTGGCTTAAAATGTTAGTTTTTAACATCAATTCATTTCAAACATTTAACCTCAAGAACTTCTTTTGCTGTACTACTACATAGGCTAAGAAGTGTGCTCCCACCGTACGACTTCAAACTGATTCATAACACGAACTTAATGGTTTTCAAACAGATGATTGGATGATGTCAATCTCACCTCAATTTTAGTACAGGTAACTGTACCCTTGAATCTGTAGGTTCTGTAGGTACACATCGTGAACCATCGTTTAGCTGTATGGGAAAAATTCCCATGAAAACATATACAAATAAAAAAAAGCCAATTTAAAATCAACAAATAAAGCGCTGACTCGTAATATAAGAAACACTTTCGTCAAACAGAAATATCCAAACCTTGAAATAACCGCCATGAGAAATATAATAAAAAAATTCACGAAACACACATAAATGTCACGTCTACTGGTAAATACTAAAACAAAAACCTTTTTGAAGGTAAACGTTCTAAACGTAACTCTGATTTCCAGCACAAGAGGAAAACAAAGTTCGTCGACCTCGTTATTCCATTACACAATTAAGCCTAACGCAAGAGCGCACTACCTAGGTACTACAATCTCCTTTAGTCGTATAACCGAAAAGCTGCTGAAATTAGGCCTAACAGTTCCCGGTGATTACATATATATATATATATATATATATATATATATATATATATATATATATATATACATATATATATATAAATATATATATATATATATATATATATATATATATATATATATATATATATATATATATATATTTATATATATATATATATATATTTAACAAAGATGGCTAGAAGGACCTCGTTTATCTATATCATCTAAATTTCAGAAATTCATATCCCCATCTTCGGGATATAACAGTAGAAATCAATCAATAAGAAACTATAGCCTTCATGAGGTGTTATATTTATATAGAAAAATTCATATGAAACCATAGATTGCGTGCATTCAAATAAGAATAAAATACAAATGCGAAAGTTTAACATTCAATTAATATATGTAACTTAATTCCTCCAGGTTTAAAAAAGAAAAACATTACCATCTTACGGTTAGCTACACATTTTCCAACGTTAATTAACGTTTCTCTGACGATAATTATTCCCATCATATTAAAACATTTTCTACTCGACTGATTTCGAAGCCTTTAATGTTAATCATTCTGGGGAGCTACTGGAATTTGTTACGGCGATAGATAACTCCTTTTTAAAAATCTATGCAAACACAACCGATGTGCCATTTAGAAAATCTCTTCACCAGAGGCCTCATCTTCAACCATTAATTTTTATAAAAGATGATATATGATGCGTTTGGATTTCTTTTGATGAAATTTCGATTACCAAATTATGATCTAATTGCATTACTCTTTTTATAATGGGCTTAAAATCTTATACGCATCTGTAATTTTTAGACAACAATATCTCGGGACAATGACCAATATAGAACATGTGTTCAACCTCTAACAATTGTTCAAGAGGGAACTCAGTACCATACAAAGTAACATATATCGATGTGGTAATTTCATTTATTGAAAAAAAAAAAAAAATAGCCTGGTAGTCACCATAGGTTCAAGGATATCCTGCCATAACTGGTGCAATCTTCAACAGTACATTCTTTTTCTAGACCCAAATGTAGGCTATGTACTGTAACATGTGAACTAGCCTAAGGGGTAAACTATAGAAGACTGCTGAGGGCTGGCACTGATTGTCATCGGGCTGTCAGACACTGGACCAGATCAGTTTGAGCCAACAAAAAGTACTCTGCAATTCGTAACCACAAGGAACATTTAAATAATATTCAATATAATAATGCCAAGATTTTATTTCAATCCACAGCCTGCCGATCATTACAAATTTTCGAAAACCTTTTTTACAACTAAACCCAACCTTACCTTAATTTGCAAAGCTGTACCATAAAACATTGGGAGTAACTTATTCCGCATTGCACCTTATATTCCTCTCCGACTTAAAAAAAAAAAAAAGAAAAAAAAAATGTGCAGTCATTCTTCAGTCGCTTTGTACATAACAGTGTCTCCGTCAGTCAGTTCTCGTTGCCGGAATTTATGAATTCTAACTTTTTATGTACTGTATAAAACCAATACGTAATCTTATACATTATAATATTTGCATTACAAATTTGTTCTCAGTGAATATCCAAATCTAAACTTTCCATAATCAACGCAATTCCCTTCCACATATTTCATCACATTTCTGTTTCAGTTAATGTTAATTCCTTTTCACTGTAATTGCGTTATGTCCTTCTACTTTTATTTAATTGCACGTCAATTTTGCCTTTACATTTATATTTTATTCCTATTTATGTTTTGACGGTGAGTTCTACTTAAGTCTTACGTCTGATGTCTGTCTTTTCTCATTTTTCTTCTGTAACTGAAGATGGAAATATGAAAATACGATACGAATAAACACTGAAGTGAAACAGTACCAATCCAGCATAATTAGAATTTTCCCCCAAAACTTGACACACGTAGTACACACAGTACATGCGTGTGTATCGTAAAGAAAACACACGTCTAACCGAAGACCGCACGAACTTGCACAATCGGCGAAGGTGAGGGAACTTAAAACTTGTTTTAGTAATGGAGCTCACATTATTAATTAGTATTATAGGAGAGTTTAACTGCATATGTATTAAAAGACCACCTGAAAATAGTTTCAGAAACAACAGATTTACTTTTTATCATAGGCTAATACCAAAAACAAATATCAAAATAAATCTTACTTCTACAATACAACAAACTTGACTAGTACAGGACTGGAATCTCCTTTCAAATATTATAAAAAATAGAAAAAGCTGTTCCTTTTACACAACTAGTGGCGTCACTGATAATGAACCGCCCGTTCCAAAAAATTATATGTATATTTCAACAGCAGCTTTTCAATACATATTGATAACCCACATAAATGCTACAACAGTCGTCCCTTTACCAATTAAACAGAGACATTAATCCTTCCTTAGCTGCAAGCACTCAACGAGCACAAATGCGTTCGCAGGCATGACGGCCGGTGTATATCCGTCAATAAATACTTTTCTTGAATGTGCTTGCAAGCTTCGAGATAAGAACGCTCCTCTGAACCAGGATCCCTCAAAGGTCAACGAGGTAGCTTCTTCTTCTTCTTCTTCTTCTTCTTCTTCTTCTTCTTCTTCTCGCGTTTTCACGCGTCTTTTTCTCAACACTTACTTTCTTCTCCGCTGATCTCATTCAATTATCATTCACAGTTGCTGTCTTTCAATCCTGTTTGCCATTGCTAATCCTCTCCTCCTGTTCAGTACCCGACCTCCTCTCCTTCCTTTTATTTGTTTTTCCCTTCGCTAATCCGGTTTTCCTAGCTGACATTTCTCACTTCTTTCTTTGCTTGTCTTATATTATCTCCTACTAGGTAACGTAGGAGGATACAAAAACAATCACGTTTTCAAGAAGCTTTGTAGCTTAAAGAGACAAAATTAAAATACTGAGAGAGACGTGAATGGTCCAGACCCATCTGACATCAGAATCGTACCGAAAAAAAAAGTCGAAAAGCACAAACGAGCACACACAGTACAAGCACATGGCATTGTGGGTGGACGGGAGCTTTCGTTTAAAAAAAATCTCTTTTCGACTCGGCCCTTTCGCTTTTTCATATCCGCTTCTATTTCTATTTCCAGCGAGTTGTCTTGTCTGCCCCTTCTTATTCTTCTTCTTCTTCTTCTTCTTCTTCTTCTTCTTCACTGCCATTTATTTATTTCTTTTTCATTCCTAAAGGTCGGATGATGATCCATATTGGACCAGGACACACGACTTCAACAAAAAAATAGAGAAAGAAAAATAAAGAAAAAAAACCGGCTCCATGACTAGCAACAGGTAGCAATTGAGCGGGGTTACACCAAGCTACTGCATATACTTTTGAGGAGCACATGCACATACTGAGAGAGAGAGAGAGAGAGAGAGAGAGAGAGAGAGAGAGAGAGAGAGAGAGAGAGAGAGAGAGAGAGAAAGAGAGAGAGAGGATCTTCTGGTTCTGCTCTCTCGTATTCCGGATGCGGGTATTCTGTTCTGCAGACTCTTACTGGCAAAATCTATTGTCTTTTGCCATTTTCTGTAATAAAGGATGGATAATATGATAGCAAAAACAATACGGACAGTAGCAAAGTTGTTAATAATAATAATAATAATAATAATAATAATAATAATAATAATAATAATAATAATAATAATAATAATTTTTACGGTTTATAACACACAGAGCTGCCTCCCAATTTAGCCAGCACTCCATAAGTCCTCAAATGAAGTGTTCAATATCGACAAAGTTAATGACAATATCAGACATACACCTAAACTACGTGGATTATTGAACAGTGTTTTACTGCCTATCTTAAAAATGGGTAATTTTAGCATTGATCAAAATAAATGGTCGAAAAATAAGCATTGATCTTAAGAACTTTCAATTTACAATATAAATTTTTTTTTTTCTTGAACAGATCGATTTTCAGCATATTAACATTTTTTTTTTGCAAAATAGATAACCTACGGTTGAAGAGCATTTCGGCCAAATGTCCTAACTCTGAAGATAAGTTTTTTTTAATGCGATCTTCATTTATTCGACAGCAAAAGACGACAAAGAAGTTAAACTGATAACGAAAACCATAAGGAACAAAGACATTATTGGGTCAATGGGATCGATTAAAAATGAATTGTGCAGTAATATCATATGCTCACTTGTATCACTACCGTCATAAGTTCACTTTCAATAGTAATTTCAAGCCTGTATAACTTGAGAGAGAGAGAGAGAGAGAGAGAGAGAGAGAGAGAGAGAGAGAGAGAGAGAGAGAGAGCATTCCGCAAGAGCAATACGAGCAGGCACAGGCCCATCAGGGATACCCGACAGATTTCGGGTCACATGACTAAACGCCAATCCTCTTTTGGGTGTAGCGCCAGCAAAACCAATTACTCACATACCAATAACTGCAAGCATCCAACCCCAAAAATGCAGAAGCATCTGAAACATACCAAAACCGTAAAGAATCACTGGTAGTGTTAAGAACACTTAAAATTGTGAATAGGTACCATCAAGTGGGCTCTGTGTATATGTGTATATTATATATATATAAGTATATATATATATATATATATATATATATATATATATATATATATATATATATATATACATATATAAAGGAAAGGGAAGGACAAAAAGTCTTGGATGGCTGAAAGGTGTAGATCTATTTAAGTGTAGACTCGGGGATGTGTAGGAATTGGAAGCGGTAACGTTGTTGTCCCCTGCACACAAATGGCTTCAATGCTAATATATATATATATATATATATATATATATATATATATATATATATATATATATATATATATATATATATATATATATGTATACACACACAAACACATATATACTTGTTCTCTGTTACTTCCCTGTGTTAATCACACATACACAAGAACGAACAACTATCGGAAATGAAACTTACGCCTAGTATCGATATGTAATAAAAATAAGTTATATAACATCTGATCAACTACAACAGTACACAGGAAGCGAAAATGATAAGTGCAAATATCAAACAAACTCTTAATGAATACGAGGATTTTGAATGTCACAGAATTTCACCGCAAGCAAATGAATCCCGAACAATAGGAAAGCGCAATGCTCGACGCTAACTATAAAGGTGATAGCTAAAGAGGTTTATCACAATGTACCTCATGAGATTAGCTATACATCTATAGCTGCTCTTGAGCAAGTGGAAAGTAAGTTTAATATCCGCCATGAAAAAGAATAGAAGAATACAATTGGTGACACTGAAGCAAGTGGTAATAGGTCATGATGAGGCCAAAAAGCCGTTATAGAGTGCATAATTACCGTAGTTATTTTTTCCTAGCAAGAACACCCCAAGAATGGATACCGAGTTTGGTACTCACGCAATCTTAACACTACAGAACGTCACAGGAAACCAGCAACTAAAATTATTTGACGCAGCTACTTCTATTTGTCTTTATTAGCATCGTTTCTTCAGAGCATACCTTACCAACCCAGCTTCTACTCATCAGAATGCTTATTTGTGATGCGACAGAAACATCATAAAAAAAAAAATGAGCGACAGTTAAGAGAAACAAAGACAAAAGAGCAAATCGCATTAACGTGGCATCATGGCCCTTCTTGAACTTACGGTATGGAGAATGTCTTAAAAAAAAGAATTGCCCAAGAACTGGCAATTTTTTCTTTTGGTACAAGACCGAGAGAGCTGATAAGATGCGAGTTGAGCGACTTTTTCATACCGAGCCTCAACATTCCATGGTCAGAATATACGGGATCCAGGATACAGTATGTGAGTGAGGCCCGGTATGGTCGAAGAGGAGGTCCTGTATCAATCTATAATTTGCTAATTAAGAAAGTGAGGTTGCCAATTCGAGATTTTAGCCTCAATGACCCTATATAAATGGAGCAATGTCAAAATCTGACTTCTTCTTGGAGATTAACCTTAGCATATTGGTATGGTTCAATATCACGAGGCTAAAAATCAATTGAGATTAGGTTGAATTCAGCCTGCAAACACTTCTCTCTTCCTTCCCGAATTATTCCTCCGACATACTACTCAGTTTACCACACCCTCAGTTTCCCAAGCAGGCTTGGATTAACCGACTTAATCAACTAACTTTCAACATAGCCGTGCCATCACAATCAATTGCTCCATACCTGCTTTACCAACATGTTTCAGTCGATCTTGTTATTGTAGTTATATTTTGTTACTGCGCACCATTGACCTCACCTGTCTGCATTGCATTCTCTTGATGGCGAGCCTTAAATGCTCAATCCCTTTCCCCTAACAGAAAGCCAATGGTGAAACAATCCCAGGTTTAGTACTTAAAAAAGGAATAAATAAGGGACGGAAAACGAAAAGAATGAGGTGTGGTTAGAGAGCGGACTATCCATGAATGAAGTGATGGACCCACCTCACATATTCACCCGTTTGAACTTGTGACATATGAATAACGTATGCTTGTTATCAACTCTGAATCTCCCTTCTTTCAATATGAATGGCTCACGACCCAGCACAAGCAATCTTTTCTTACAGTTTAATCAGTTCTGTCTAAAAATGTCTATCCCTTCTATAAACAAGAATATGTGAATATAAGAAATACATCATCTAAATGCAAACATGCGGAATTTCGCGTAAGCATCACGAATGACTGATTATAAATATTGGCATTTGACACTGATAAGAGAAATATACTCTAAATAATAACCATTATATCAGCAATGGATATATATAACATACTTCAACAAATACATGCACATTCATACTATAAAAAAAATATTCGTTCATATTCTTTATCATACTGGTATTCCCTTGATACAAGTACTACACACTCATAATATGTAATCATTTACACAAACATCCAATTCACCTCTTACACGTACAAAAACTTTGATTGAAACGGTAATGTAACATCCATAATTTCCCGGAGAGAAAGAGAGAGAGAGAGTGTGACAACAGTGCTCCCTTGAGAAAGGATATGACTCAAGGGCTGCTTATCGTATTAAGACTCTTACCTTCCTGTCCGAGGCGACACCGCACCACTTACGCAACGTTGAATTACGAAGTTTTCACTCCCTTTCAAATACGACCGACTGTGAGCTAGAGTAGCTTCATTCAATTACATCAACGTCATTCCAAAATACCAATTTGCCCTTTTTAAAAAGAAAGCTATTTGCCGGCTTCTCTGTCTGTCCGCCCTCAGATCTTAAAAACTACTGAGGCTAGAGGGCTGCAAATTGGTATGATGATCATCCTCATATCATCAAACATACCAAATTGCAACCCTCTAGCCTCAGTAGTTTTGTTTTTATTTAAGGTTAAACTAAGCCATAACCGTACTTCTGGCAGCGCTATAGGTACTAACAACACAGGCCACCACCGGACCGTGGCTGACTTTCATGGACCGCTGCTAAGAGTTTTATGGGCCGTGGCTGAGGCCACCACCGGACAGAAAACTCGATTGGGCCGAAGAAACTTCTTCGCATTTTTTACTTATGTTGACATCAATAAGTTTGTTTACATCAAGTAAACTGCAACATGAGATAAATCCTAGGCCGTAACTTCACCACATCTTGCACAAAGTTTCTATTCTCCGTTTCAGGGATTGCAGTCATCGCAAATTGCGCCTGCGCGATGCATCCACACACAAGTCCATACTTTTATCCGAAGAGCGACGCACTCCCGCCTACCTGTCACGACGGTGCAGGCTCTCAGGTGAGACATACTTGAAGAAAAAGATTTCAGTTCCTTTCACCAGGCCCTTCTCTAGAGAACTCTTGCTCTCTCAAGAGAAACTCCACATTCTTTCCCTCAGGTTTTGAGTTAGCTTGGTCAAGTACAAGTGGCAAATATTTTAATACAGCAACGCTAATAAGACTAAAGCACTAGTTAGGCTATACATCTCTCTCTGAAATATTATTAAAGAACAAATGAAACCCATGCACCAAGTAACAAGTAAGCTTTTCGGGGGAAAGAGATGAAATCTGAGACAAGCAGTGTGCTAATGGTGTCGAGTTTACACGGACAAGGGGAGGAAAAGTTCATTAGCGGACAAAAAAAATACGAAAAAAATAGAAAACAGAAAAAGTCCATCCACATGTTACTTGACACCTCTAGTCTTCTAAGCTCCCGAGTGGGAGACTATATGGAAGGAACGGCTATAGCTGCCTTGAGAAGGATAGCCTGGCATTCGAGAATGTAAGATCATCTCGTGAGATAAGAAAACATCGCAGGATGAATGAAGAATCATGCTTTGTAATGGGATAGGGAGGTCCACTAAGGTTGGCAGGGCGGGGGGCAAGGGAAGGGGCGTATCACATTGGAGAGAGTAAGAGGGCGGGTCTAGAATGTACTCTCCTTGGAGACACGATAGAGAAAATTATCTCTCTCTCTCTCTCTCTCTCTCTCTCTCTAGTTCTTCATTGGCGGGGTGGGTAGAGCTCTCGGCTAGCACGCTGTTGGCCCAGCGTTCGACTCTCCGCCCGGCCAATGAAGAATTAGAGGAGTTTATTTCTGATGATAGAAATTCATTTCTCGCTATAATGTGGTTCGGATTCCACAATAAGCTGTAGGTCCCGTTGCTAGGTAACCAGTTGGTTCCTAGCCATGTAAAATAAATCTAATCCTTCGGGCCAGCCCTAGGAGAGCTGATAATCAGCTCAGTGGTCTGGTTAAACTAAGATATACTCTCTCTCTCTCTCTCTCTCTCTCTCTCTCTCTCTCTCTCTCTCTCTCTCTCTCTGTCGTGAACCTCGCGTGAACTTCTTACCACAATTACAACTATACGAAATCACCAATATGTCTTGGAAATGACCCAAAACGTGGTATTGTCTACGAGGAAGATCAAACGAGAATTCCAAGTACGGTATCCTGGCGCCGAGAACGCGACTGTGAGAGAGACTACTCAACAACCATACGTGGCTACTCTTTAATAGGGTCCCTAAATATTGTAAAGAGCTAAGAGGGAAAAACCACTGGCAAAAGCTTAATAAATACAATTATATATGCACATAAGGGTGTGCAACAAATCAAATGGTACTGATTTGTACATCATCGACCATTCTAATCAACTGGACTACGAGCAAAAATAAAAGCAACCTCAAATTAACCGGATGATTCCCAGACGAAATTATTATACAAATTTATTATATCATTATATATGCACTCTATATACATTAAATATATACTAACACTACTAATAATATTCTGTTGTTAATTCAATAACGCAATCGTAACCGCATACACTTGAACACATCTCTCTTAATTTTTATATACAGCAATATCAGCAATTACAACGTAATGCAGTGCAATTTCAATTATCACGCTGTAATTACACAATAAAAAAAACAAAAATATAAAGCCGGTATGATAACAACGCCAATCTCACGTCTACTTTTGTGTTAAAGGAAGGGAAAGCCGGCGGGCGCGCAAGCACGTAACAAAATGGATTAAGCTATGTGGCATAAAACAAAATAGCATAATGGGGAAACAAAATAGCGAGTAAAAATTGTATTCTATTAGAGCCACTTTCCTTTATGAGGCAAATGAGAGAGAGAGAGAGAGAGAGAGAGAGAGAGAGAGAGAGAGAGAGAGAGAGAGAGAAGGGGGGGGGATTCAAATGCATACACACAATGGCTCTGGAACGAAAATAGATGAATTAAATTTCCCCATTTGATACCAAACCCCTTAACACGATTATGCAAATCTCAATCGCTTTCAGAATATTCAGCAGCAGAGCCATTCCGCAATGCGTACGGCATGTATACACACAAACACACACACACACACACACACACACACATATATATATATATATATATATATATATATATATATATATATATATATATATATATATATATATGAGTTTTGCCGCTAGTGAAAGTGCTTATTTATGGATGAGTTTTTTACTACGTATATAAATATATAAATATATAAATTTTATATATATATATATATATATATATATATATATATATATATATATATCTTTATAAATATAGATTTAGATATATATGTATATACATATATAATCTATATTTATATATATACATATGTATATCTATATGTGTAGTATAGGCTATACATACACATTTTCCATGGATGGTATAATTTCGGGTAATTCCTGAGGATGAGAGAACATACCTTATTAATGGTTTCACTTCAGTGGACTGCGTAACCAGAAGCATTTTGACGGCGTACGTACCTCTCAAATTCATAGTTAATCTTTTTCTTTCCTGCTTCTCTCTCTCTCTCTCTCCCCTTCACTACCGCTGCGATTCACAACAGTCGACTAAGTACATAATTCACCTCAGGAATATAAACTGGATTCTAGGGAATTCGCCTCACCGTTCTTCCTTCCCCGAATCGGATATCTATTGTTGCTTATTCGTTTTGTAAGCTAAACGGGTTGCCATTGCGCTACGAGAGAGAGAGAGAGAGAGAGAGAGAGAGAGAGAGAGAGTTGCTTCCTATCATACACAAGTGCGGTTTGTTAGCTAAACGGGCTACCCCAGTGCTACTTGGGTGGAGAGAGAGAGAGAGAGAGAGAGAGAGAGAGAGAGAGAGAGGAGAGAGAGAGAGAGAGAGAGAGAAATATTTTTTTATTGATTTTTCTGGGCAACAGTCTAGAAATGAATGCTAATCAGGAGCTCTGAATAGCTTGTACCCACGTCGGGTGTCATTATGCATCGGACAAACTGACGACAGAACGCCGGGCGGACAAACTCCACCATGATGGAAATGAGGGGAAAAACTATGAATCGTTTACCAAAGAGGAATAACTTACGGCGAATTATGACAATTATGACACAATCAAATCTGCAGAGACTGTTCAAATCTTGCCATGATTGTGAATTTATATTTCCTATGGAACATAGAGCAATATACCCTTTATAACTTAAACCATTTCCCGTTTAATTCACTGATGATGATCGCAATTAACCGCATTCAATTAAACCACAACTATTTTACGTACTGCAAATCCGGTGGCTTGTGAGGCTTCTTCCGATATGTTGACCAATTCTATAACCACGATAAATATAAAATTAGCACGACCCACGATTATCGAATGGGCAAGAAGATAGTTGTACTTACATAAGGAATATGGGGAGAGAAACCCACACGGGAAATAATGCCTATTTTCCAGGCTCGATTCGTGGCCTATTGGCTTCTTCCATAAAACAATACGCAACCTAATCCGGAAAAGCACATTTCTATAATAGCCTATATAGGCTATACTACAAAATAGAAATACACCAAATGCAGTATCTAATTTTTTTTCTTTTTTCAGCGCAATACAAGTTTCTATGATTTATGAATAGAGGAACATGACTGCCGACTCAAGGCCTGATTTACTATAGTTCCTGTTCGGGGAATATTTAACCTCTCGCTCTACCCACATACAGAATTTATTCACTCCAAAGCCATCCATAAAAAAAAGCACTCGTTACATCGCCAACATACAAAACACAAAAAACCTGAATGCCGTCTTCCTTCATCAGTTTAAACCTAACCCAACAGATATTAGCAATATAAAGAAAACTTATCAAACCACTCAAAAGCAAGAACACACCCATTAAAACGAAGAAAGATAAGGACACTGTTAGACTTTTAATTGGTTAGCAACCGAGCATAATGATCATGGAGTCTGCTCTCATGTATTAAGGAATGGCTGTGTCAGCGCTAATTGGTCCTACGAGTTGACTGGCCAACGGGGGTCGTTTCTGTCTCTCAGCTCTGCGCTGGCAAAGTAAGTTTACTTCAGGCAATTCTCATTACATGCATATAACACACTCATGCCTATATTCTACATTTAGCTAGCAGCTTTCATTACTAAGATGGCATAATCTTTGTTTTCAGCAACTACTGTTACTAACATTACATAATTTTTATATTAAAAAATCTTAAAGTCATATTTTCCGTGAATTTAGTACGCCTTATTTCGGTTTGAAATGTCCCATAACGAGTGAAACGAAAAGCGTTTCACAGGAAATCTTTAAGAATCCCATACATTCAACGGCCCTTTGCTTTGTATTACATTTTATCTAGCATTTCCTTATTCTCTTACGGAAAAGCCTTTCACTGTACAGAACACATTCCCCTCTCTCTCTCTCTCTCTCTCTCTCTCTCTCTCTCTCTCTCTCTCTCTCTCTCTCTCTATATATATATATATATATATATATATATATATATATATATATATATATATATATATATATATATAGGCCTAGTCTATATTATATACGTACATGTGTTCACATGTGCCCCCAAAACGTGTATCACCGAGTCAAGTTCACGCATAGAAATGTATTAAAAGCAGTCCCTCGATAAATTTTTAAGGGCTCCAATTCCTTTAAACACATTTAGAACACGATGACCCCCAGCAAAATCCACTGCATCAACAGTACACTAGAAATAACTAGCTATCATCAGACACGGCAGCAAGATTATACAATGTCTCGGCGCCTCTTGAGAAAGGAAAATGCTTGCGACAATCACAGCCCATTTTAATCTTTTGAAAGACTTCTAACACTTACGATCTGATAATCTAACACTAAAAACCTGTCATTATTCATCATCTATCTTTATACGCGCAAACATAAAAAAAAAAAAAACTTACCCTCGGTTAAAGGTTATAGTTTCAACGTTCCCAGTACCTTGACAAAACAAGAATCTTGCATTTTTTCGGTAATGATAAAACAGTCTTTTCACTGAAGGCCACCTACATCCTATCTTAATCTATTGCAAAATCGTGTCGTCAAAAATCCGCAAAAAATAGTTTTCCCAAAGACTCTCCCGGTTTCTAATAAAACCATAAGTCCACAAACTTTCTCACGAAAAGCAAGACACTGTCTTTAAATTACGAAATTAAACGAATAACTAAACATGACTATGTAACAGGATTCAGCACTTAGAATGAAATTAACGAGAAGGGATTTTCACCGAACAAAGGATTTCCTTTCACGTAAAAGTGGCAAATACACAACCTACTGCTTTATTCTCTACGTGCAAAGTTGCCTACTCTTTCCTATCTGTTACTACTGATTACTGAAAGTAACTATCCCAAAGTTTAATGTTAGTGAAAAGCAAGCGGATTGGGGGAGTCGAAATACAAAACTACGAATATTGAAGCTTAAGTCCGGAGCAAAAATCAGTGATGATCATTATCTGAGCAATGGGCGAGATGCGAATCCCAAAAAAAGTCGTTACACTAAAACAGTCTTTGTTCGGAATGGCTCCATCGAAATCTACTCAGAGAGCCGAGACTAAAGAGAGTCAGAAACGAATGCATGGCTTCTTAACCCCTTAATTTGCCTAATATAACCGCCTTACTTTGCCTCATATAACCACAATCTCCCACCTACAATGGTGGATGAGGGTGGGGTTTCTGGCGTTAAAAAGGGGTGGGGGAGAATTGTTGGGCAGTCCCGGTCAGCTGTGCCAGACATTTTAGCCGACATCTCTCTCTCTCTCTCTCTCTCTCTCTCTCTCTCTCTCTCTCTCTCTCTCTCTTTGGTATTTAAAGAGCATCCTCCCTCTGCGCGAAAGGATTGGCACTGGAGTGCCAGCGATGTATTCGGGAAGTGAAATAAACAAAAGCGTTTCATCATTTTACGGAAAGGATTATATCCAACGCTTCCGTGTTTATCCTTATGAAGATGATGATGATGATGTCGATGATAGGATACTGCCAGGGTCAGCAGAGTGATGATGGACTAGTCTGACACCAACGACAGGTCAGCTGTACGCTTCGCCTCCCCACCCCCCAACCCCTTCCCCACCCGTGGCACAGTTTCGGCCGTCAGCCGGTAGATGGCACCACCCATGCCACAATTGCCGTAAAGTCGGCATCGGCGGAGTTCCTGTCAAATGTCTCCTTCTATCTTTCATGCTCCCGGTCCCTGGGTATAGCACCTGCCGCCTCCCAAGGAAATCCCAATCAAACTTGAAATTCGCACTCTGTACTAACTCTCTTTAAAGACTATAGCCAATTTAGAACCACGCCCATATGGGAAGCTGCGCGCAGCATTTCTCTATGCCACGCCCGTCAAATGGGCGCTAATCTCAAAACTATGGGCGTACCTTGGGGCACCAACCTCTAAGTTGCTCGAGTTGCGCTCCCACGACCCACAACTTGTAGTATCACCACTCGATACACTTTATCTAGAGAAGGCGTTTGTAGTCGTAACTTAAAGACCACACACACATACACGCGCACACATACACACACACACACACACAAAGTGGGCACGGTGCCCCGTCTCATCCGAACATCCAGACGAAACCTCTTTCATCCTTTAAGCTTCCTTGACACTTACCCAGCAGTAAGAGTTTAATATCCTTGGCAGCCTGTAGGCCATCCTCCTTGAGGTTCTTCTCGATTTGTTTGCTACGGGCCTGGGCGGCCCGCTCTTCGGCAGACATGGCACATCCCATCGTGGCGGTGTGTCGGGCGGCCCTTCCTCACCGACCACGCTAAAAGGTCCTCCTGCCGACCTCCACCACACACCACAGTGGCGGCGCCACAACCCCTAGCACACAAACACTACTACGACTACACTCACACACACACGCACACCACGGATGAAGGGGCAGCAAAGATCCGCTACTAAGCTTAGCGCACTGCACACTGACGGAGGTTAGCGGCGCCCAACCTTACCAACCCTAGAGATGGAGCAGAGACTGTCGGCGACAACACCCACGCCACCTTTTCAGCAAAACAGTCTCTTCTGCCCCACTTTGTCTTTCTCTAAGTCAAAGGTCTACAAGAGCACAGGCCGCAGAGACACTCAACACTCCAAAATCATCTGTTCCCTTCGATAAAACGAGATCTCCCACGATTATCGTACACTACTGTCCTCATAGTTCTCACCAGGCGCAAGCGCACTAGCTACCACGCGCAACAGTGTCACCACTCATTCCTACCACACCCATATATTTCTCGATTTTGGGGGACGGCATGACAGTACAAAATACATCAGATATCCCTGATCAACTAGACTCTCACGGACGAAACATAGTGGATAACACACACACCACCGAATCCAACCAAGAAATCGGTAGGAAAAACGTTAAATAGCACCCCGTTAGGGCAGGGCAGCGCGCACGAGAGTTACCACAGAAGCTGATGATAGTACGGTTATCACATCCAAACACGATATCTTTGCAGCTATGAATGTTCTTCACGATTATTTCTTGATGTTTTTTAAAGAATGGAATGCTATTCAAGACTGCATTCCTAAGAGCCAACGTTTAAAATAAATCATGATGAAATATATCGTTTTTGAAAGAA